>NW_004624776.1:16407359-16514263 GCF_000247695.1 Heterocephalus glaber
CTGGAGACTGGATAAAGAAAATGTGTTTGTTTTTTCTTTAATAAAATGGAGTACTACTCAGCCATAAAGAACAAGAAAGTAGAGACATTTATAGCTCAGTGGATGCACATTGAGGCCATACCCTTCAGTGAAATAAATAGGACACACATGTGTAAATACTGAATAGTTTCTCTGGTGTGAAAAACTAAAAATGTAAATAAGGATCAAAATGTATAATTGATGTTGTGAAATAGGAAGAAAAGGTCTAAAGGGGTAAGGGAAGTGGGAGGGGGAAGGGAAAGGAAAGAAGGGAAAAGAAAAAATGAGAAAAGGAAAAACATGGAAACAAATTATTTGTAAATAGGGAAGGGTGGAGGGGGTGAAGGGAGGACAGGGGAAGGGGAAAAAATAAGAATCAAGATGCATCGTGTAAAGGTACAAGATCCCAGTGGTGAATGTAACTGTATTGTATACCTAAAATGGACCAATAAACTTAATGGGGAAAAAAACCAATTAATGAAAGGACTGAAATTTAAGACCCTGATAATACCACATGTTGCAGAGGATTCAGAGCACTGGAAGTTTTATATATTTTGGGTGGGAATGTAAAAGAATAAAATCTCTTGGAAAAAGTTTGGTAAATTCTTAAGTCAAATATGAGGCTGGGATGTAACTCAGTGATAAAGAGTGTTTGCCTAGAGTATGTGAGGTCCTGGGTTCAATCAAGCACACACACACACACACACACACACACACACACAGTCACATATACACTTACCAAGTAACCCAGAAATTGTAGTCCAAAGTTGTTACCAGGAAAATAATGAAAGCATTTATTCATATAGAGGCTAACAGCTTCATTCATAAAAAGAAACTGAAAGCAATTCATATTATGGTCCTAAAGCCCAATATCTCAAGAATCTGACCAAATTTGGAGATAAGATCTTTAAAGGCAGTAATTAAATGGGTAGTTAGGACAGGGTTAGGGTTAGGATAGGCCCTAACCCAATATGGCTGGTATCTTTTTAAGAGGAAATATGGAAACAAATGGACAGTAGACCGGTTATGGTGAAATTTTTAGAGCTTTCAATGATACAGCTCATGCCATATGTTCGCTACCACTGCACTAGACATATACATGTACAGAGGAACAACCATGTGAAGACAAGAGTGGTCTGTAACAGTTTTTCTATTACCCTCAGAGAAAACCAGTCCTGTCCACCCCTCCATCTTGTATTTCTAGAACTCTAGAATGGTGAGAATATAAATTTTTGTTTTAAAACCACCCAGGTTGTAGTGTGTTGGTATGACACCCTGTTAAGGTTTAGATCTTGGGTGTCCCCCAAAAGTCTTAGGTATCTGGGAAGTGACTGGGTTATGGATGCACTGTATCCATCACTGATGACTTCACAGCTGACTCGGTATTAGGAGGGGGGCCTGGGTACTGGGGCTGGGCCCAGAATAGGTCTCTCTCCCTGGCTCCTCCCTTATTTCCTGGCCACCATAACGTGAGCAGCTTTCCTTTGCCAGACTCTTCCACTATACCATTTCTGCCTTGAAGCCAGCTGGAATGTGACCATGAGTCAAAATAAACCTCTCTTGTATGTTGTGGGTGTCAGGTATTTTGTTCCAGCAGTGACAAACGTGACTGCGACACAGCCTTAGCAAGCTAATAGATGTGGTAATGTTACTGGGCAGTATTGAGTTCTGGGTTGAGGTTTGCGGTCATAAATTTAAACAGCAATAACCCTAATTATGTGTTTCTCTGGCATTATTCAGCAATGAGGTTGGTTTCAAACAAAGGAAAAGCAAATGGTAGAGCTCACTCGGGATTTCCAAACGAATACACTGAAGAGTAAGCCACAGTCACTGAAGGTAACTGTTTTATCCTCACTAAATCATAATGAACCCTCCATCTGTGCTCCGTCAGAAAATTAGGAGTCATCTGATTGCTCACCAACTTGTTAATTCTACCTCTTAATCCCTTTCGACTCTAACCACACATTCAGTACCTGGCTGGACTACTGCAATAGCCACCTAGTCTATTTCCAGTCTTTCCCTCCACCAAGCCATATTCCATAATACTTTTCATTATATCACTAAACATTTTTTTTTTTTGGTACGGGGATCGAACTTGTGTCCTTGCACTTGTGCAGCAGGCGGCGAAACCACTGAGCTAAATCCCCGGAATTCACTAAACATTTTCGATAGCTCCTCACCAATTACATAATGGAAGCCAAATATCTGTGTTATGCAAGATTTTTCATGTTTTATCCCTACTTCTTCTGCCTCTTCTAGCATTTCTTCCCCACCCACAAGAATCCTACACTGCAGCAATACTCAAATACTGACAATTCCCTCAACAATCACAAGGCTGTTCTCTACCTAATTCCGCCACCTACTTGCACCCCAGGCAAACTAGGAATTTGCTACAGCACTGCCTCTTCTGAAACTTTCCTACAGCTTTCCTCCCTGCTCAGCCAAGATTGAGAAATGGCCCTTTCCTGATTCAACAACTGGATGACATGGAGTCTCAAAAGCTATATGACAGATATCAACCAGGAACTGTTGATAATGCACAGGCTGGCATAAACACATACACTCCTTGATTTACCATGGGATCATGTCCCAGTAAACCCATCATAGAGTACAAATACAATGCAAAACACATCTAAATCACCTACCCTACCAGCCATAGCACTTGGTATATTAGTGTTGGTTTCCCTTGCTGATCTGATGGCTGAAAAGTTGCAGCTTACTGCCACTGCCCAGCATCATGAAAGGATTGTACCATGTATCACTAGCCCAGGAAAAGCTCAAAATTCAAAACTGGAAGTAGTTTCTACTGTGCATAGACTCCACACCATCACAAAACTTAAAAAACTGTTAAACCATCCTAAGCCTGAGATTGTATTGTATTACATGTGTGATTATGAAGATTTCAGTGGCAATGAGCCTTTGCATGTTAGTAAAAAAGATTAGTAACTCTGTGATGGCTATGATGAGTTTTTCAAGGAGAAAAGTCAAATGTTCAACAGCACTGCCTTGGCTAAAAAGTGAGTACAGCTACAATTGTTTACTTTTACTACCTAGTGTCTTATATTAGTTTTTACATAAATCTAGTCCTGAATTCTACCTTTGCTGTTTAATAGCAGTGTGGACTTGGAGCTTCTGTTTCACATCTGTATACTGAGGATATGTATTTCAGAAGATTGTTTTTAAAATTATAAAATGCCTACTCGACAGGACGTGGTGGTGCATGCTTATAAGCCCAGCACTAAGGTGGCAGAGGCAGGATTACTGTATGAGGCCAGCCTGTACTACATGACATGACCCTGTCTCAAAAAACAAACAAAAAAGCCTACTGAGTTGTCTCCCATCTCTACAAGACCAAGGTTTTATTTTGCTTTCCAAGTATCTTCTGAAATTCAAGTTAACCATAATCATTTCTCAAACTTCAAAGTCAAAGGTTTCTGACCTATATATAGGTAAGAATAACTTAAGTACCAGCTGTGGTAAACTGCTTGAGCTACCACTATCTCCTGGCATGAAAATGTAAGTTCAGGATATCAGACTGCCCCTACGCACAAGAGATACTTCTATGAGCGGTGAAAAGCATTCAAGTATTTATATAGCAAGAATACGAAATGTTAATAGTTCAGTTTGGTTAAACATTCAACTATGAAATCCCTAAAGAACTGTTAAGTGCAATGAGAAAAACAATCAGTGTCTCCACAGCCTATACACACTAATGGCAGTTATTAAGCTGGGAATTAGCTAATTAGCAAAATATGGTATTTCTGGTTAGTTCAGTGCTGGACAATAAGATGGGCACTCACACATCAGTCTTGGAGTTTGTTCTTTCTTGACAGCCACTTGGCATCAGGATATTTAAATGTTAAGAGTTTTTGGCTCTAAATTCCATTTATCTATGTTCTCATTACCTGTTCAAAATCTATGTATATGAGACCAAAAAAATACAGTATGAAGATCATCTCAAGAATGGGTAATGGGATTTTTTTCTATGTGCTTTGCAAATGTCCTATTAAATGATCCCAGCAAGGTGCATGGTTGTAGTGCCAGCACTTGGGAGGCTGAGCCAGGAGGATTGCCATAGATTCGAGGCCAGCCTGAAATATGGTGAGACCCTGTCCCCAAAACAATTTCCTATTAAATGTATAGCAGTTAAAAAGATTTCTGCTTTGCACAAGTTCCGTACTTCCTCATATATACAATAGTGCCAACTATATAGGGTGCTGTGATTGGTAACACTAAGTGCCTGGCTATCTTTATTATATCTGGAAAAAGGTTATTTTATTTATTGTTTGGTCTTTGAGACAAGGTCTTGCTATGTAGCCCAGACTGGTCTTGAACTCACCATACTCCCCCTGCCTCAGCCTTCAATGCTGGGACTTCAGGTGTGGGCCACCACTACTGGCAAAAAGCACTCAACTGGTGAATATTACACTCAACTGGTGAAATGCACTCAACTGGTGAATATTACAGTATGTTAAATTACAAAATAAATATCTTTTATGTTAACAATTCTAATAAATACTTTTTATTTCACTCAAATGTCCACTTTAGTGACATCCTAGAAGGAAATTCTATTTTTAATAGTACGTCGAACTTGAAAAGTTTGTATTTCTATTTAAATTCTGGCAATTATTTTTGTAAAATACTAATGAAAGCTCCCATCAACGACTTCATACTTAAGCAGAGAACTGAAATCACAATAGACAGTTTTATTGCAGCTTTCATCCCAGATATTTTTATATCATTTATGACACAGGAAATCCCTAATGTCTTCCTATCAAGCTCCAAAAATAAGAAACCTAACAGGCCGCTGCTCCTACTCTCCACGGCCCCAGGTATTCTACAGACAGGCCCTCGCATTCAGGTTGGCTTGTTTCAGTAAGACACTGGTCTCAAGAGTCACAATTGTACAGAGATTGGTTTCAGTTCCAAGGTCAGGTAGGCAGCGCAGTCCCGTCATCCACACAGTCGAAGGGCAAGGCTCGGGGTCAGGCCCACTTCCTGGTGACATTGAGATGGTCGAGCTGGTCGGCAACGAACCTGTGCGGGGGGAACTTGGCCGCGTGTGCTGCCTTAAGGGCCTCGAAGGCCCGAGCCCGGCGCTCGGCGGCGTGGCCGCGTTCCTGCTCGGCGGTCATGTAGGGCATGCTCAGCCAGTAGTGGTTCTCCGCCTCCACCTCCAGGCGGCGGATCATGTTCTGCTTTGCCTGCTCAGACACGAACCGCGGCAGCCGGTGCTTCCCGATCGTCTGCCGGCCCGGGATGCGAGCGCGGCGGAGAACAGCGGTGAGGAACATGGCGCCTGCGGAGAAGGGCGCACAGCACAGAGCCGCAGAGAGCTGGGGGCGCAGTCCCGACTCCCTCCACGCGCGCCGCCCGTGCCCACGCCCAGACCGGCCACGGGAGGTGAGGAACCCGCTAACGCCCTTCAGAGTACGGACCCAAGGAACCTCACAACTCACCAGCCCCGCGCCGCAAAATCCGAGTCCCTCCAGTCAGCAGAAGCGCAGGCTTCGCGGAGCCTCCTGGTGACTTCGCGCGAGACTTCAGCTATAGCGAGAGAAGACTATTGCGCCTGCGCAGACCCACCGCGCTTCCGGCGCCTGCCAATTCAAACCAGTGGCGGGGTGGTGGGAAGTTGGAGTGTTGCTGCTGTTTCCGTCGCCTTCATCCATGGACCTGATCCAGGCGTTCTGCGGGAAGCTGCGGTTCCTGGCCAGCACGCTAGACTGCGAGACGGCCCGGTTGCAGCAAGTGCTGGACGGAGAGGACAGCGGTGAGTGGGGCCCAGCACGCGTGATTTGTAATTCTTTTTTGGGGGGGCGGAATTCTTGTCTGGAAATTCAGGGGTCTCCAGAAGTGCTGCCTTTCCTGTTGCATACATTCTTTCTTTTCTTTTCTTTTCTTTTTTTTTAAAGCAAAACGTTTATTGGTACATTTTAGATATATATATATATATATGGATAACATTCATCATAGGGAATTAGAACCTGTACATGATATATATTGCTTCTTTTTTTCCATTCTCCCCCTTCGACCCCCTTCCCTTCATTTTTTTATTAATAAATTTTATTGTATCCCACTCCCCCCAAGCCCTCTCCCCTCCCTATGTACAAAAGCTTTGTTTCCATTTTTCCTTCTATTTTCACTTTTTTTCTTGTCCCTTCCTTTCTCCCTCCCTCCTCCCTTGTTCCCCTTCCCATTTGAACACTTCCCATTTCCCAGCATCCATTATACATCCCAGTCCTTATTTCCACATTCAGTTTCTCACAGCAGAGAAACAATCCATTGTTTAGACATGTGTTTCCAATTTATTTCATTTAAAAGTATGGTCTCAAGGTGCATCCATTTAGCTATGAATGTCTCAAGCCCATCCTCTATAGCAGAGTCGTACTCCATTTTATAAAAACTCCATATCTTCTTTATCCACTTGGTTTTCCCTCCTTATTTACAAAGGTTTATTTCCATTTTTTCCTTCTGTTCTGTTTTTTCCCTTGTCTCTTCCTTTCCCCTGCCCCCTCCCTTGTTTTCCTTCTCATTTGAACATTTTCTCCCTATTTCCCAATATCCATTATACATTTTAGTCCTTATTTCCACTTTTGGTTTCTCACAACAGAGAAACAATGTGGTATTTAAACATATGTGTCCGATTTATTTCACTTAAGAGTATGGTCTAAAGGTGCATCCATTTAGCTATTTTATAAGCTCATACTTCTTTATGGCAGAGCAGTACTTCATTGTATAAAAAAAACCACAAGTAGCCAGGGATTTAGCTCAGTGGTTCCAGCACCTGCCACGCAAGCGCAAGGTCCCAAGTTCGGTCCCTGGTACAAAAAAAAAAAAAAAGTTTTTGGATCAGGGATTTAGCTCAGTGGTTTCGCTGCCTGCTGTGCAAGCGCAAGGACCTGAGTTCGATCTCCAGTACCAAAAAAAAAAAAATTTAAAAACAAACAGAAACACATGTTCTTTATTCAGTCATCACTTGATGGGCATTTGGTCTGTTTCGGAGATTTAGCTATTACAAACTGTGCCACTATAAACATGGGTGTGCATATATCGCTGTGGTATAACGTTTTCGATTCTTTTGGGAAGATACCAAGAAGAGGGATAGCTGGGTCGAATAGAAACTATAGTTTTAGCTCTTTGAGGAATTTCCACACTGATTTCCACAGTAGCTGCAAGAGTCTACACCCCCACCAGCAGTGAAGAAGTATTCCTTTTTCCTCACAGCCACAACAGCATTTGTTATTGGTTTACTTCTTGATAGCAGCCATTCTTTCTGGAGTGAGATGGAATCTCAGAGTTGTTTTACTTTGCATCTCTCCAAGACCAGTGATGTTGAACATTTCTTCATATATTTATTTGCCATTTCTACTTCTTCATCTGATAAGTGTCTGTTCATTTCAGATGCCCATTTTTGGATTGGGTCTTTAAATTTGGGGGGGGTCTGATTTTTCTGAGTTCTTCATATGTTCTAGATAGTAGTTCTTTGGCAAATATTTTTTTCCCACACCATAGGTTGTCTCTTTATTCTGTTAGCTTTTGCTGTGCAAAAGCTTTTTTTTTTGGTACCAGGGATCTAACTCATGACTTTGTGCTTGCGAGGCAGGCGGCTGCACTGCTGAGCTAAATCCCCGACCTCCTTGCTATTTTTAAGAGAGCTCTCTTTTCATGACCACTAACTGCAATCTTGTCTTCTATATCTGATATTCTGTCCTCACATTGGCTCTACTGGGTAAATAGATTCCACTTCATTCCTATGCTGGATGCTCAGGGTTTCCATTTTTTTCCTTTACTGGGCATTCATGGTTTCTATCATGTTCCTGAGTGCCTCTATTTTTTTTTTTTTAAATCTGTATCTGCTGTAGAGTCACTAAGCATGTCTTACATTCTGGTCACCATTTCTGCAGTTATCTGAGAAATTATTTCTGCTTTGATTTTTTTCTAGAACCTCGTTCATCTGTTTTGTTACTTTTGCTGTTACCACTTCAGAGAGTCCAGGCGGTGGCTTTCAGATGGTTCCACTTCATTGCCCCCTAGGTTCGCCTTTGGTGAGCTGAAAGTCTGGGGATGGGGGGAGAAGTTGCATCTTGTTTAAGTGTCTTCTCATTTTTTTAAGTTTAATTCCTGAGACGATGCTTGTAAATTGTTTATGGCAAGTAGCTTTATTGCCAGTGCTCAGAACCCTCTATTGCCAGTATTCAGAATCCTCTGAGACTACTTCTCAGAAGTGTCTTCCAGGTGTAGCTGGCTTTTAGGTTTCCAGTCTGTTGCACGATTCTACCTCTTCAATTTATTGGGGATGAGAAGTTTCTGCCTACTTGGCCCAGCCACCAGTTCTTTGGCACTGGCCTATAGTTTTTTGGGGTTTTTTAAAGACGCTTAGGCCATCTCGGTCTTGGTATACCAGGAGGAACAACTGAGTAGCCCAGTTATGTTATTGTGGCTAAAGTAGTACAATCAACAACAACAACAGTATCAAATACAGCCCAGAAAATGACAAACTGTGGTAACTATTAATTTGCTCCCTTTAACTATATGAACCAGATTTGTGGTTATATAACAAAATCTAGACCAAATATGAAAATTATGTGCAGTAAATAAGCCCTAATATGGCAGTTTTACCATTAGGGGAGATTTAAAAGGGATTAGGGGGAAAAAACAGAGAAACATAAGAGGAAGGGATCAGCAGCAAGCCTGGAGGACAAACTTTAGGAAACTGGTGAAGAAGACAGGTGGGAAAGAGAAAAGGAAGAAATAAGAAGAGACCAAAAGAACAACAAAAAAACCTAGAAACTGTTCAGATAATCAAGCAAAAACAAAACAAGAACCAGAAAGGAGGAAGAGGAAGAAAAGAAAAAAACAGTTCAATTCAAGGTTTGTCTCTGCTGTCATTGGTAGGCAGAGTGAGCAGACAAGAGTACAGAGCTGAACTGATTAATCCCAGAAAGCCAGCCATAGCTTTACAGTGGGGTAGTGGATAATCCCAGCTGGCCTGCCCCCTTAGTTCCACTGAAGTTCAGGCCGGTTTCTGGCTATGAGGCTGGAATCAGATTCCTTGAGCCTACAACCGTCTATGTTCCTCCTGCCAGCTTGAACTCTGCTCCCTGACCTCCTGCTGACTTGAACTCAGCACCTGCCCCAAGACACTTGGAGCTACTACATAGTGCTGCCTATAGCTGTTTTGAGCTCATTTGGCCCCTCTAATATGGCTACTGTCCAATTTCCCACTCCTAAGTGATGGCTGAACTCTGAATCCCGATAACTCACCAGCTGCTGTAGTCCACTGCATCCATTGTTCCAGTTCCACTGGTGCGTTTCTCCATGGAGGACTCTGGGGTCACCAGGAGTCACCCCTGGTCTGCAGGTTCAACCTGACATTCCCACGCTGACAGTCTAGTCTCTGAGAAGGAATGCTGCTTGTTATCACCCTCCTCGTTGTTGTTGAAGTCTCTCTCTTCGCTCTCCCCATGGACTTTTGCATCATACTCTTCCTTGGTCCTGGGGGCCCACTTCCCTCCTTTTCCTCCTTGAGGCACTGTATTCCAGTGTCAGGACACCAAATCTCAGAGAGGCTCTTTCTCTACTGCTCACCATTCTGCTGTTTTACTAGAAGTCCGTTTTCATACTTTCTGCAAACATTTGGAATGAAGCACAAATGCATAATTACTTATGTCTGAAAAGGAAGCCTTTGTATTAATCCTGATGCTGGATTTGTCCATCAGTTTCAGGCAGTTTGAAGAGAACACTTGAAGATGATAATGATTTTGGCAGAACCCAATAGGTGACTGCACAGAGTGGCTGACTCAAGAGGAACATCATAGCTAGGCGAGAGCTATAATCCCAGCTCTTGAGAGGCTAGGCAAGAGGATTGCTGTGAGTTCAAGGCCAGCCTGAACTACTCAGGGAAACCCTCAAGAAAAAAAAAAAAACAAAGAACAGATCATTATAGAGGGTTTGAATTTCTATTTGGGAAGAGAAAATACTAAAGATGATAATAACGTGAAGTGGTAAAAACACAAGTAGTTTCTTTTCAGTTATATGTTCCTTCCAGACATGTTCCTTTGCAATTGTTGAGCAGTGTTTTAACATGATGTTGGACTTCTACAATAGATGGCATTGATAGTTTTACGATTTTTTTCTTTTTAAAACTACAGTTTTGTAAAACAGGAATTTTTGACTTACAAAGAGTTATTGTTGTAATAATGTACTTTTCAGTACATTATTGAAGTTTATTTACATAATATAAAATTATTACTTTATACAAAATGCAAGTTAGGGGGATTTGTTTGTAAACTTTGGGTAATTTACAAAAGAATTTCCTGGGGCTTGCTATTTTGTTTTCTATATTTTACATTTGAAAAATAATTTTACACAGTTACATTTTATGATGAAACCTCTTACAGAAACATTAACAAAATGCAGGAATCTGCTGCTTTTTAAATATTAAGTCAATAAATCATTGACCATTGTTAAAATTCTTGATCCCTTGTTAATTAACTATCCTTTTATTAATCCATGATCCATTTAATGCTTCCTTACTACCCTTCAAAATTTTTTTATACTATGGGGGAAAAAGGGTTTAATAAAAAAATCCATATTTTGCTTTATAGTACCAGATGCTCAAAAACAAGGGTAGTTTTAAGATTTTTATGTGACTTTTTTTTTTCTTCTGAAGTGCATAATTCTTTTTGGTTTCTAGAGAAAAGATCTTGTTCTGTAGCACAGGCTGACCTCCAAGTTGGGATCCTCCTCCCTCAGCCTCTCGAGTGCTGAGATTACAGAATAGAAGCAAATAAATCTTTATACTGATTTCTTATCACCCCCAAAACTGGACAGCAAACTTGCTATTTCCTGTCCTCATCTCTGAATGGCTCACTGCAAAGAAGAGGCTTCTGCAGTTCCTCTCTAGCAGCCTTTCCATCTGTCTGGCAGTAGCTTCCATCCAGGCCATACCAAGTGTCATTAAATGTGTTTATGTACTCTGGATCTGAGGACACTCGAGCTCCTCTAGTCCTCCCAGAATCTTTGCAGTGTAGCGTCCTTGTCAACCTTTCTTCAGGGCCTTCAAAATTTCCCAAATGATCATCATGGGAAGGGCACCTGCGGCCTAGTTGCTCCCTAAAAGGCTGTTGTGTAGACTGTCCCTAGGGGAGCTCAGGTCAGATGGGCTCAGCACAGACGTGCCACTTGGCTTCCTGTCCCCAGAGAACTACCACATCAAGGGCAGGAAGGGCTGCATAGTGATCATGTGTCAGACCCAGTGGTGACTTCTAGGAGATGCTTTGTTCCAAGAAGAGAAGCAGAAACACTCTAGACTCTAGCTTTGATGCCGAGAAAAAGCTCCCAGTGCCCAAGCACACACACACTTCACATGGAAGATTCCCATTGCCTGGATTTCGCTTGCACCAGAGGCAGGGTAGTGTCAAAGACCGGGGGGATTAAAGACGAAAGGAGGCTTCACTTGCTCACACTGTCTTCAACCACTGAGCTACATCCCTAGCCCTGTTTGTTTGTTTATTTATTATTTATTGGTACCGGGGATTGAACTCGGGTCCTTGTGCTTGCGAGGCAGGCAGCAGAACCACTGAGCTAAATCCCTGGCCCCCCTTTTTTATTTTTTGACACAGGGTCTCACTGGGTTGCCTTGGCTGGGCTGAAACTTGGCATCCTCCCTGCCTCAGCCTTGTGAGTGCTGGGATTGCAGGTGTGTACCACTGTGTCTGGCTCCCTATTGTCTTGTAAGATATCAGTGGTGGCTTCTAGTGCAGAACTCCAAAGAAATCAGACCATCAGGACCTGCTAGACTCTGTTGTGCACCTGGAGCTCTGCTTGCCTCTCCTGTGGTGCTGCTGAAGGATGCCTCTGTCAAGGTTCCTCACACTGCTTCTGTGGCTGGAGCCCGTGTGCTCTTCCTGTTTGCTTTTTGTTTAAGCCATACGTGTTTGTGTTTGTTTTTTCAGAGTTTCCTAGCTGCTTTTTACCTTTGTCTGAATGGTTTTAAGTAGAATATAATAAACTAGTATAGTATTGTTTTTTTCTAAATGATGCGCCCCAAAAGAAAAGTGCTTTCTACCATTTAAAAAATATGTTAATACTCATTGACTTTTTCAAAAAAATATTTAGTGATTTACTCAAATGAAGTTTAAATGATATAGAAATGAAAAATATTAGAGATCTATACACAATAAAAAGTGAATATAAATTAGCGAGCTCCATGGACATTTCCAGTTGAACATTCATACAAATACATATTCACCTTGTTCTTTATATAGCAGTAATATATACATGACATGAAAATTCTGGCAAAAATCAGAGATATTAACAATATTCTCACATTTCAAAAATGGTGTGAAATGTTTTAACAAAAACATTCTACATGAATGTAAACCCCTGATAAATTCCATGATTTTATCATGCCAGAAGCATGTTTTAATTTTTTAAAAAGATATTGGTATCATAACATTGGCTTATTAATAAGTAAGGCATTTTGTATACACAATATCTTAGTGTGTACAAAAAGTTTTAAGATTATTTACTATGATGTTGTTTTAAACTTTGAAAGTCTCTTCAACATAGGAAAATAGCTGCACACATTTAGGCGTGTTTTTTTTTTTTATAAAACACAAATCTGTGATTGGTCTCTGTGGTTCCTGGTAATAAGTCTTGTCTTAGTTTTTTCACATAGTATAAATTATATTCTAATGCAAGATTGCATTAAAACCCAGTAGTTCTTAAACAACATTCCCAAATAACCGTAAGTCCCAAATGCAGCAAAGGCGAATAATCTTCATAGTGCACTTTCACCTCACTGAAGTTGAAGCTGCTCATTTTGGATATTTTTCCACTTCAATGTGAAGTAGATTGCTAGGGTTTCATTAGTGGTTTCATTATGTGGACTTTTTAAAAGAAAAGGATGGTTTTGATTTCTTCGACAGTTCAGAATTGGAAATCATGAGTCCTGAGATGCTTTAAATAACCAGCTGTTCTTTAGTAGAGGAACTCTCTCAATGCAACTACAATAAATAAGCATCTACATCTTTAGCTATATTACCAGTATATCCTGGAACCAAAGTAAGATGGTTTTCCTGTTCCCACAATCTACTTAATTGTTGTTTTAAAATCTGAATATTTCTATCATTTATAATTTCTGCTCACTAACTTCTAAATTAGTATGTAGAACAGTGAAGAGTTCTTAACATTTTTTGTAATTTCTTTTGTTTTTAAGCGATAAATCAAAAATGGGCATCTGAAATAAATAGACTCTTCTCAGATGAAGAAGTAAAAACGAATAAATACATGAAAAAATGTTCAACATCACTGGTCATTCGAGATATGCAAAAGGAAACAACTCTGAGATCCATCTCCAGAAAGAGTGACCATCACTAAGAAGTTAACCAATAACAAATACTGTAGAGGATATGGCGGGGAAAGGAACCCTTCTCCATTGCTGGTGGAGTGTTAAACTGGTAAAACCATTATGGAATTCAGATTAAAACTAGAGGTTCCATTTGACCCACCTATTCCCCTTCTAGGTATATTCCCAAAAGAGTTAAAGTCATCATTTGACAATTATTCATGCATACCCATTTTATAGCAGCACACTTTATGATAGATGAATCTTGGAAACAGCCCATATGCCCTATTATGGGTTGTGTTCAGATGTCCCCCCAAAGCCTCATGTGAATGAGGTGGGGCTATTTTGGAGGTGACTGAATCTAGAGTGTGTGATTCATGGTGCAGTGGCTAGTGCTAGGCCTGAGAGCACTCGGATGAAGAGTGTGAGTGCTGCCCACTCTTAAGTAGTCTGCATAAGATAAAAAAGGCATAAAGACACTGTGGAGGGCCCCTCTCCCTTCCCTTATTGCTTTTGTTGTCTTCTGCCTCCATGAACTCTTGCCACTCTGCCTTGGAGCCAGCTGGTTATGGACTGAAACCTCTACAAACTGTGAGCTAAATAAACCCTTTCCTCTTTAACTTTGGGTGTCAGGTATTTTGTCTCAGCAACAAGAGAAAAGCAACTAAGACAGAAATTTGGTACCAGAGAAGTGAGGTCATTGCTGTGAGATTACCTGGCTTGTGGGAAGGGGAAGAGTTAGGAAAGGTTCGAAGATGCTGGCTGAAGAAACAGAGCTGGAACACCTTAGGCTGTACTGTATGAGAGATTTGGTCAGAGGTCAGAAGACTAGAAAGCTGATAAAGACCAGGCTCTTTCTGCTGGGAAGGACTGGATTGGCTGTTGGACTCCAGACGATTTGTCTTATGGCTTGGCAGAAAGTTTATTTCATTTTGCTCATGTCCAGAGACTTTGCCTGAGACTGAGATTAAGGGTGGTAGACTAACTTGGCAGAAGAAATTTCAAGGCAGTTGAATGTTTAGGTGGTCACATGGCTACTGTTGGGGGCTTTTTAGCAAGATTTATGGTGAGAATCAAGAGCAAAGAGCCCAGAAAACATTTTGAGTTTGGCCAGAAAGGAAGCTCTAGTAAACTTTTGCCTTGCAAAGATAGAGCAGAGGAGATCTTGATTGCTGAGAAGGAACAGGAAAGTGGAAAAGATAGCCTGAGGGCATCACAAGAAGCAGCAGGACTCCACCCTTTGCAGCCTCAAAATTGCAAAAGTGAAAGACTTTGCTTTGAAAAGAGAGCCCCAGAGCACCCTGTTCCAAAATGGCGATGGCCTAGGGAAGTTTGGGATTTGGTTCATAGGGACTGGACCCCTACAGCCAAGAGAGAAGGAAGCCTGGCTACTGCTCCAGCTGGCAGCAGACCTTAGTGTTATCCCCCTGATGCTGGTTTTAGGCACATGCAGAATGCAACCATTGTGGGGTCAAGAAGGCTTCCACCTGAATTTCAGAAAAAGGGCTGGGAGGCCAGACAGTGTGCCCCTGAGAGAGCGTTGTGTGAAGCTCTGAGTATGAAGCTGAAGGTGCAGTGGAGACCCCAGAAGGTTGGAGAAACCAGGACGGTGAATAGTCTGAGGAAAACTGCAAGGAGGGAACACAGCCAGCCCAAGAGCAAAGCCATGGGAGCTATTAACCACTGGCGGTGCTATAGGGGCAGAGCCATCACAGCCTTTTGGAGTTCATGACTTGCCACAGACTGCCAGGGATGCTGGAAGTGGAATTGTGGGATTTAATGTTGGCCCTCCTGGATTTTGGTTTTGCTTTGGTCCCATTCCTTTGTATCCCTCTGTTTGTAACTTCTGGAATGGAAGTGTCTATTTTGTGCCATTGTATGCTGGAAATTTTAAACTTTCATTTGTACAGGGCTTACAGCTAAGCGTTTGCCTTAGATCTCAGAGGAGATTTTGCATGTGGACTTTTCAGCAGTGCTGAAACTGTTAGAACTTTGGCATCTTTTAGAGATGGACTGAATGCCTTTTGCATAAAGGGATGTAGTCTTTGGGGGAGCAGGGACAGAATGTTGTTGTAGGGAACAGGGGAAGGGGACATGACCAGAACCTCTGCAGTGAGTCCTGGTCTCCTGTGAGCCACGGCAGCACACGGCGAATTACGGGAAAGGTAGGAAAATGAGACTGAGAAGAAGCTGAGCGTTGGGTCTGATCAGCGCTGCTCTGGGCGGCAAAGACGAAAGCCTCCAGCTTACCGCACCTTTTATTCAGTACTCAGTACATCGGGAGAAACAGATGTAACAAAGGACTTGCGGAGAGTTCAGTACATCCGCGTAAACAAGATGGTGACAGTCCAAGGACGATGAGGAACTGAGTAGATGTTTGTTCCTCCCAGGATGTTTCTTGTCCTGGAGAATCACAGACAGCATCACCGGATCATTGAGGTCTCAGTTGTGACCGGAGGCCAAAATGGAATTATGTCTCGGAATTCCATAGCTGGGCTGTAGGCAGGAGAACTAGGCTAACCAAATGATTTTTCCCTAAAATTATGTAGCATTGCTACCGACATGTTGTGGCTTCTGTTTAGATGTCCCTCAAGGTCTCATGCGAATGAGGTGCGGCTGTTTCTCGAAGGTGGATGAATCTAGAGTGTGTGATTCACGGTGCAATTGCTAGTGCTAGGCCTGAGAGCACTAGAATTAAGGGTGTGAGTGCTACCCACCCCAAATAGTCTGAATAAGATAAAAGGGGCAGGAAGACTGCTGTTAAGGTCTCTTGTTGCTTTTGCTCTCTTCCATTGCCATGAACTGTTGCCCCTCTGCCATGAGCCACTCTGCCTTGCAGCCAGCCATTTATGAACTGAAACCTCTATGAAATGTAAGCTAAATGAACCTTTCCTCCTTTAACTTTGAGTGTCAGGTATTTTGTCTCAGCAGTGAGAGAAAGGTAACTAACATCCCCATCAACAGATGGATGGATCAAGAAAAATGTGATATTTATATACAATGGAGTACTATTCTGCCATAAAGAAGGACAAATATGAGACTTAGGGAAGTAAATGCATCTCAAGACCATAATCTTAAGTGAAATAAATCAGACAAGTTTAAATATTGTATTGTATCTCTAATGTGAGAAACCCAAAGTATAAATAAGGAGCAAAATGGAGGATAGATACTAAGAAGAAAGAACTTGTTCAAATGGGAGGGGGAACAAGGGAGGGGGAGGGAGAGGGAAGGGAAAAGAGTTTTTTTAAAAAAAGAATGAAGGAAAATATAGGATCAGAGCTTTCGTAAATGGTGAGGAGAGAAAAGGTTGAGGGGAGGAGAATAGGGGGGAAAAAGAATTAAGAATTATGTACAGGTACAAATTCCCTATGAAGAATGTGATCATTATGTATGGCAAACATGTTAATAAAAATTTTTTTAATTAAGATTTAAAACTTAAATTAGTTTAAACCGAGCATGGGAACTTGAAGAAACATTACTAAAATGCTTGGAATATTGAACATTTACTCCTTCATTTTACATTGTCTGAATGTTCCTATGAAGTTGTTCCAGCTCAGAAACATTTCTTTGAGGATATATTTATTGAATAAAGTGATTTGTATGTGGCTGTAAATTAGCGTTTCAGTCAGTTCTTTATATCAAGTTAGTCCAAATTTCTCTTATAATTGGGATTAGCAAAATCACTTCTTGGATCTTTAGGTGTCCATATTTTTTTTTTTTGGGTACCAGGGATCGAACTCAGGGCCTTGCACTTGTGAGGCAGGTGCCGGAACCACTGAGCTAAATCCCCAACCCTAGGTATCCGTATTTTTATTTATGTCATTAAAAAATTTTTTCTTTCTACTATTTTATTTTTTTTCAAATGAAATATCTTTATTGTAAAGATTCCCACAGTGACACATGGCACGCCCACCTCCAGCTACTCTGGAGGCTAAATAGGATCATAAGTTTGAGCCCACCCTGGGCAACTTAGTGAGACCTGTCTCAAAATAAAAAAGGGCTGGAGACATAGCTCAGTGTGGAACCCAAGGACATAGCTCAATGTGGAACCCTGGGTTCATTTTCTAGTCAAAAAAATCAAACCTTGCGTCATGCCTGCCTTCCAAGCACAAGGTCCTGAGTTCGATCCCCAGTACTGGAAAAAAAAAAACATCAAACCTCTTATACAAGCTATGATGGCTCTCAGTAAATTTTTAAAAATAAAACCTTTAACAGTATCTAGGTAATAATGTTCCCTTCCCCAAATCTGCAGAAGAGCTGTTGGCTCGCCACCCTTCCAGGTAGAGATGTGATGTTTTACTTGTTGACTTCTTGGATTGTGTTGGTAGAGGAAAGCATACCGTGTCACTTGTTGCAGCCAACTCAGATTGGTAAAGTACATTCTCTAATAATTCTTTCAAAGAGTACATGGGGAACAAATCTGAATTCATCAATATCAAAGAACGTCGTTGTTTGTCCCTCAAAATCAAATGTCAGTTTGATACCAGATGATATCTGGCTGGATACTAGATTTGAGGGTGAAAGCTATTTTCATTCAGGGCTATTATGATGCCCCACTGACTTCTAGTGTCCAGCGTGCTCCGTGAGAAGTCTGCTGTCAGCCGGGTTCTCATTCCTCTGTAGGTGATTTCTTCTCTCTCTTGGGAAGCCTACAGGGTTTTCTCTCTCTCTCTCTGGAGCTCCAGAATGGCACCAAGATGTGTCTAGGAGTGAGTTTTCTCACATTGACCTTGCTGAGGATTCAGTGAGCACTGACAACCTCAAGACTCCAGTCCTTCCTTAGTTCTGAAAAGTTTTCTTCAATTATTTCTTTAATTATATCCTCTACCCTATTCTCTTTTGTATCTTTTTCTAGAACTCCTATCACATAGATGTTGGAAATTCTGAATTCATCCTGACTCGTATTTTTTTTGTTATTCATTAGCTGCTTGGACATTTGCACTGTAACCTTAGAAAATTCTTCCATTTGGTCATCTAGATTGCTCATTCATTCCTTGAGTTTACCTACTCTGCTGTGCAGGTAGTCTAATAAATGTTTAACTTCCAAGACATCTGGATATATTTACTTATATTCTCAGTCTCCTCTTGTATCACTCTGAAAATGTTGATCACTCTTTGGAAGTTTTCTTCTGTTTCCTGGATTAAATCAGTTTCTTTTAATGTCAACTCTTCTATTTGCATAGTGTTGTTTCTCTCTTTCTCTTTTCCCTAGCAACTTGGTGACTTCTGATGTAGCACTCAGATTTGCACATGAATGCTTTTTGTGCTCATTAGAACTTCTCTCTAGTGATTTTGAGAGAGAAGTCCAGTGCAAGGTCAGACATGGTGTCTGAATTCCTTCATCTCTAGAAGCAGCTGTTTCTTCTTCTCCCTCCTCCCTGTTGTGTACCTCCTGGTGCTGCACCAACTTTTCCTTCTCCCTAACTGAATAACTACAGGCAAGTTCCTCACATAGTGCCAAGGCCTCTTCTCTCTGTGCTTGGGTTTCTTTCTTCCTCCTGTTACTGCTCCTCCTCCTCTTCCTCTTTGTCCATTCCTGAGTTTTCTTCTTCCTCCTGCTCCTCCTCCACCTCAGTTTCCTTCTTCCTCTTCTATCTTTGAGTTTTCTTACTTCTCTTCCTCCTCCCATCAGGTTTCTTCTCCTTCCACTTCCTCTTCTTCCTCCCAGATTCCTTCTTCCTCCCCTCCCCTCTCTGTCCCAGAGATTTCTTCTTCCTCCTCCTCTAGCCATGAGCCCTGCTGTTACTCCATCTTGTGGCTTTCCTTTCCTGTCCATTCTGAAGACACTGAGCTCCTTCCCTCAGGTCTAGCAACCTTCATCTGTTTAATGAACAAGAAGTTCAAGCCATTGCTTGCTGGGTCTCCAGCTCCACATTTTGAGGCTTTTTAGAGGTTTATCCCCTTTTCTTTGTGTCCCATTGTTCTGGAAATCGTGGAAAGAAATACATGGAGACACAGAATTAGGGTAAAATAATAAAAGTTTACTTGCAAGCAGGTGGGACCACCACAAACCTGTCTGGTCAGTGTCCATGTGGCGCTCTTTGTTAGTCTCCTCTTTTATACCTTTGTCAGTCATTATCTCATCCCTAGTGGTCTTTGTTAAGTAAATAAAATTCCAGTTCCTGTTTAATGGTTAGACACAGGTGGTTTCTGTTACTGATAGCAGTCACAGACATGATAAGCACATGACAGTTAAAACACATACATTGTAAATTTACCCAGGCATTGCAACTTTGTTTTTCAGAATTAGGATGTTATCTGTAGGAAGGCTACAGATCAAAAGAGTCATATAACCTTCACTTTAAACAATCAGAGCAACAGGCTAAGGCAAGTTTTAAAGGGATACACCACGTATTTTGCTTCTACAACTACTTTAATAGTTAATCTACTAAGATGTCTCATACTTTTTCCCTATCACCATATTGTCTTCCTCCTCGGTGTGAGTTTGCATTCTGTGCAAGAACATGTTTCAGCAAATCTTTCATAAAAGGCTTTTGGCTGGTAAACTTTCTGAGGCTCTGTAGGTCTATAAATGTCTTTATTATACCATCACATTTAAATGCTAATTCAACCTTGAATAGAAGTTTAGGTTCAGAACCATTTTCTCCCAAAATGCTAAAGATTTGACCCCATTTCTTGGTTACTTCCAGTGTTGCCAACAAGAAGTCTGCAGCCAGGGTCAGGCTCACTCCTTCATCCCTTGGTGGTCTTTCTTCTTTTACAGCTTTCTCTTTCTTTTTCAAGTCTTCAAGGTTTCTTCTCTATCCCATTTCACTGGCTCACTGGCTCCATTCTCTCTGTCCTCTCCTTCTGGAATTTCTACCTAGACATTTCAATTTTTCCATCTGGTATTACTTGGCTGGGCTCCTCCCATACTTTTTTTTTTTTTTTAAACTTTGTCATTTGATGTAATTTCTTACCTTGGCTTCCATTGTGATTTTTAGCTTTATCTTTTTTTGCTTAGCTCATCTAGTTTTCTTTTAAAGGTCAAGCTTTCAATATCCTCACCTATTTTGGAGTCTTCTATTTTCTCAGTTTTTAGTGACACTAAATCTTTTACTTCTGCCTCTCCTTTCTGCTACTAGAGTTCTTTGAATTTTTCCCTTCATGTTATTGTGACTTTTCTTCCAAAATTTTCCTTATGTTACTTGTCAGGGTCTCCACCATCTCCAAACGTAAGATCCTATCTTTCCTTCAAAAACTCAAACTCAAACTAATTCCTGTCATCTGCCGATGAGTCTGTCCTCTGATTGATCTTAGTCTCTGAGGCCATCATCCTCTGTCTCTGTGGATGGCTTTCTCTTCCTCCTGGGTACTCTTTCCTATGTCTTTACCCATTTCCCCAGCTTGGATCAGACCCTAGACATCGAAGCTGTGTTATCAAAACTGGATTTCTCTTCTGGAATAGCAAATTTGTTCTTGCACACTGAGTAGACTTCAGAAATTCAAAATTTCATTCAAAATATCACCTGTCCATCATACCCAGTGCTGAGACTGTTCTGCACCAGGCCTTCCGGTTAAAATCTTTTTTGCTATTTTAAATATATGAGGGAAGAGAGAAGTGTTTTTAACTTTTATGATTGGTGACTTTAGGGTAACACAAACAGAATTTTATATCACTATGACCTCCTCTCTCGAGGTGCTTTATGACTGCTTCTTACTGATGGAATGATGTCCATATTTCCCTCAGGACCACAAGCATTTGATGAGGCAACCTGTTACAGCACTACTTGCTTTTCTTTGTAATGGAAGAGAGAAAGTTAATTTAAAGTGATTGTTCATTAAGAGTTAATTCCTGTTAATCCACGTGGTTGTCTGATTTCCATCTGGACATTGCTGATCTCACCATGGCCCACTATCATACTGTGTCCTTACTCATTTCATGTAGGGGTCAGCTGGAGTCAAGTTTGCATTGGATATTCAGGGTTCTATTGGTGAAGAACCATATACCACAGCTTTCACTCTGAGGTTAGCAAGAGTCTCTTGTAATCTAGTCATAATCTTTGATACTTCAAAAACTGCTTAAAATAATCTCCAGAAAAGTAAATGGATTGCCAGGCGTGATGGTGCACACCTGTAATCCCAGTACTGGGGAGGCTGAGGCAGGAAGATCACTGTAAACTCGAGGCCAGCCTGGGCTATATAGTGAGTTCAAGGCCAGCCTGAACTACACAGCAAGACACTGTCTCAATAAAAAATGAAAAAAAAAATGGGTTTTACAACTGAGGCAGTCGAGTTTCTTTAAATGAGTGGTGATAATTGCAGTGGTTCATGCCTGGGATCCCAACTACTGAGGGAGCTGGTGTGGGAGGGTTTTGGGCTTGGGCCCAACCCGGACAATTTAGTGAAACTCTGACTCAGAATAAAGGGTGGGGATGTGGTTCAATGGTATGGAGCCCCTGGGTTCAGTCCCCAGTAATACACTTACAAACACACACACACAACTGGTCATTAGAACCAGGTTTGGTAATGCACGCCTGTAATCTCAGCACTCAGGCTGAGGCAGGAGTAACTTAGGGAGTTCAAGGCCAGCCTGAAATACATAGTGAAACCCTGTCTCAGACAAACAAAAAAGACGAGTTATTGATAATAATTTGTAGCTGATAATTTTCCACTTTTTCTAACCATTATCATTTTTATGTTGTCACTAAAGTGCCTGTTCCGTACTATATAATAAAGACAGTTTTCTCCAACACTAGCAAAAAGGACTGCCATCATCTTGATCACTGTGGCAGTGGAGACAAAGTATGAGATTTATTATCCTTTTGAATAAGAACAGTGGAAGTTTGTTTTTTCTTGGATCTGTTGGTCCCCTTAATGTTCACCTCGTTCTTCCATTAGCTTCTATTTCTTACTTGGTTTCATTTCTGTGATTCTTTCATTTCCAGTGATGTTTTATGGTTGTGAACTATGATAAATTTAAGTGATCACGATTTATTTTATAGAGTATTTGAATAGTGTCTGAGTAACTACCCAATTTTAACATGAAATATGTAATCTGGGCACAAAATTTAAAGTGAAATTGCATCAAAACACAGGGACCCTGATTACTCTCCATTTTGAAAAGTATGAAACAGTATTGGAAATACTCAAACTAGAGTGGCAGTTTTCTTCTAATTCAGCCATTCGGTTCATGTTGATTTCTTATTGGATGTTTAAACAATAGCTGACTTGTTCATTTGTATCCACCTTATGTTTGAAATGTTAGACCATGAGAACTTTCGCTCTCAAGCACTCAACTTTGACAGTAGAATATTCACTTGGGGTGGCGTCTGTGCTTAATCTGAGTTTAGAATTAACATCAGAAAGTGCTAACTAAGCCTGTCCTTTTTAAGAAACAAGCTTCCTAACTGTCTTATAATCAGGTGACCCAAGTGAAGTCGGAGCGTTTTTGCGTATCATCCTTGCGCAGGGGCCATGCTAATCTTTTCTGTATCGTTCCAATATTAGTATATGTGCTGCCGAAGTGAGCACAGTGAAGTGTTGGGGGTATTTTTGTTGTTGTTTTGGTTTTTTTTTTTTTGCAGAACCAGGATCGAACTTGGGACCTCGAGCTTGTGAGGCAGGCGGCAGCACCACTAAGCTAAATCCCCGGCCTGGAGTGTTTTTAATGCCATCTTGAATTATAACATTGAGAATTAGATATCAGGATATCAACTTGATATAAACGAGCATTTACCTGGCAGATTTTTTGTTTTCCGGTACCAGGGATGGAACTCAGGACCTCACACTTGCCAGGCAGGCGTGGTGCCTCGGAACCACATCCCTGGCCCTACCTGGCAGATTTTTAAAACTAACTGGTTAATCCGTAACAAAACATAGCTTGATTTCAGTATTTACTTTATCTTTTTCCAGTCAACAATGCTCCAATAAGGAAATGATAGTTAAGAATTACTAAAATTAAAAAAAATTATTCATTATAAGTTTCTGGGATCTTTGAACACTAGATTTCCTTTGTTTTTCTCATCCATGGCAGCCAGAAAACAAAACAAAACAAAAAATCACTCAAAATATTTTGCATGTTAAGTACAGATTTATATGTTAGCTCTTCTTATAGGGAGTTGCTGTATCTCATAGTTCAAAGTGTATTCTTTAGATCAGTAAATTGTACTAACATGTAATTGCAGTTTACTGTGCAACAAAAATGATTCAAGAAGAAAAATAATGTACAGTCTATAATGTATCCATCTTTGTGTAGGCAATTGCTTATGTTACTCTACTTTTAACATTTGTACTTGGATAAACACTTATGTAGGTCACAATGCAAGATGCTGCTAGCTCAAGCAGAAGGTATTAAAATTATTTTCTGAATAAAGAAATTGTCTAGAATACCTGCAGATTGATAAGAAAAGAGAAGACAGATACCACTGAAAAATGCAAGTATTAAATTGATACCTCATTATCTTTGGCCACTAAAAATATGAAAAAAATTAACTTTGTTAGTTGTCAAGGAAATGAAAGTGAAATCCTAATTAGTATACTTGTATACACTTGTATACATCCCAGTATAACAAATGAAAAGGGAAAATATCAAGTATTTGTAAAGATGTGGAATAAAGGGAACTTGCATACTTGGTTGGTGGGACTGTAAATTGTAGCAAGTAGGTTGGAAAACTATATTTACTAAAATCAAACATAATTCCAGCACTCAGGAAGCTGAGGCAGGAGGGTCATATAAGTTTGAAGTCAGCCTAGGCTATATAGTGAGTTTAAAGCCAGCCTGAATTACATATTGAGATCCTGTCTCAAAAAAAAAAAAAGAATATATGTATAACCTATAACCCAGTAGTTTTTCTAGGTTGGTGATGTACAGAAATGTGACTATATTCTCACTGAAGACATGTTCTAGAAAGTTAAACAAGAGCATAACAGTTGCAAACTAGACACAACCCAAAGTTCATCAACAATAAAACAGATTTGATCTGCAGTGGAATACTATACAGCAAAGAGCATGGGTAGGTTAAACTGTGAAGAAATGTCATAAGAATGTTGAGTGAGCCATAAAGAACAAACTAGAGACATTTATAGCTAAATGGATTTACATTGAGGCCATACTCTTAAGTGAAATAAATAGGACACGTGTAAATACTGAATAGTTTCTCTGGTGTGAGAAACTAAAAGTGTAAACGAGGATCAAAATGTATAATTGATAATGTGGAATGGGAAGAAAAGGTCTAAAGGGTAGGGGAAGTGGGAGGGGTAGGGGAAAGGAAAGATAGGAAAGGAAAAAATATGAGAAAAGGAAAAAATGGAAACAAAGTCTCTGTAAATGGGGGGGGGTGAAGGGAGGGCAGGGGAAGGGGGAATAAATAAGAACTGAGATATTCATGTAAAGGTCAAAGATCCCAATGATGACTGTAGCTGTATTGTGTATCTAAAATGTACCAGTAAACTTAATGGGAAAAAAAAAGAATGTTGAGTGAGAGAACCCAGTCACAAAAGCATATGTATTGTATGAATTCATAAATGAAGTTTATGAACAGATAAAACTATTTTATGGTTTTAGAAATCAAATGATTATCCTTGGGGAGAAAAGTGAGATATAAGAGGACATTTAAAGTTCTAGTTTCAATTGGCTTTTTTTTTCCTTCTTGAGACAAAGTCTCATATTGTTGAGGCTGGTCTCAAATTCCTGGTAATCTTCTGTCCCTCCTTTCCTTTTCCTTTTTCTCATCCCCTCATTTCTAGAGCTGAGGGTTATGCAAGTATGTTCACTTTGTTTTTGTTTTTTTTTCCTTCCTATTCTATATGTTCACTTTGTAAAGTTCATCAAGCTATATTTTTTGTTTTTGTTTTTTTTTTGGTACCGGGGATTGAACTCGGGTCCTTGCGCTTGCGCAGCAGGCGTTGAAACCACTGAGCTAAATCCCCAGCCCTATCATCAAGCTATATTTTGATTTGTGTACATTTATTGTTATAGTTCAATTAAAAGTTTTATTATCTTTTTGAGATAGGGTCTCGCTATGTAGTTGAAGCTGGTCTTGAACTCACTATATAGCCTAGGCTGGCCTTGAACTCAAAGCAATCCTCCTGCCTTATCCTCCCAAGTGCTGGAATTACAGACATGCACTACCCTAAAGGTTTTAAAGAATATTCTTAAACTTTTTCTTAGTAATTGAACAGATAAATTATAAAAATGTCTACAAGGACTTCATAATTTTAAGGAACCACACTAAAGTTTTCTGTTTTCTTTTCTCCCTTCTTTTCTTTATGTTTACTGGATTTTTTCCTTTCAACATGCATATTAAAGAATTTGAAGATGATCCAATGAGGATTTTACATGACCTTCATTCAGAAGTCTGGGCTCTGAAGGTATCCATCCTACAATATTAATTTATCATTTTTCTGCAGGAAGTAACTGTTCTAGCCTAAGTAAATTTAGTCAGAAATTAGAGAAATTATGGGCTGGTATAGAGTGCTTGCCTTGCATGTAAAAGGTCATCAGTTTGATATCTAGCAACATAAAAAGAGAAATTAGAGAAATTATGTATTTTCTTTCTTCATAAAAGGATGATGTTAATATTCTTCTTGATAAAGCAAGATTGGAAAGTCAAGAAAGCATTGGTTTTATTAAGGCAACAAAACTACTGATGAAAAAAAATGCAACGGATATCATAAAAATAAGAGAGTTTTTCCAGAAGTATGGATATAATCCACGTGTCAAGGAAAATTCAGGTTTGACTTTGGTTTTATAGCATTTGATTTGGTATTGAAGAAGGCAGCATAACTAAGACACCTGTGGGCTTGGCAGTACTGTGTAGTTCTGGCTCTGCCAGGGTAAACATTTATTCAGTATTCCCGGTATGCTGGGACAGTGTAAAAACAGCCTTTGCTCTCCTTTCCTCAGTACTAGCTGAGGACTAGCACAGTGTTAGTTGAAAGAGTTCTTGGAGCTTTGTCAATTGAAAAGTACAGTAAATCCACATGTCTTCGGATAGGTGCTTTCTTAGTTCTACCAATAAATAACTAAGAAACCTTAAAGTGTGCTATTTTATTTTTCTTGTTCTCCATTTCCTCTTCTACAGAGAGATTCTGGCTATATAAGCTGATAAAGTCTTCTTAGTTCTAAAATTTTATTGAAGGGATAGTGTAACATGGTGGTTTAGAATTAGGACCCCAAATTGCATGGGTTTGAATCTGTTTTACCACTCATATACTATATTATCTTTGGCAAGTTACTTAACCTTGTGCCACAGTTTCCCATTTGTAAGATGAAGATGTGTAATATATCACTTCATAAGGTTTTATAGACTAAATGAGATAAAATTTGCTTAGAGCAGTATCTGGTATGTCAGTTACCCAACATTAACTGCTGTTGTTATTGTTCAGCCCATACCTCTGAGTGACTAACTTCAGTGCCTTTATGTTTATTATGAAAATGATCCTTATAGATAAAGAAGACATTAACTAAATTCAACAAGTCTTTACCAAGGATGTGTGTGTAAATCTACATGTTGTAATAGGAAGAATTCAGTTGTCATTACTGTGAAAGAATCATCGATTCAGACACTGGTTCTATCAGTAAGAATGTGTGTGACCTGGGATAATTCTCTAAATTATCAGAAACATACTGAAGGGACACTTGAAATAAATTTTTTATAAAGAATTAGGATTTTTGCCCTTGGGAAATTTCAGATGGAGCAATCTTATCTTAATAAATGAGACTGTTGGTTTTGAGGTTTGACCAAAATATTACCTCTTTGATTTTGTTCCTAGTCTCCGAACAGGAAATCACTGATTTCACCCCAAAGATGGCCAGCTGTGATCATGTTCAAAGTCCTCGTGCGAAGGACAGCCTGTCTGATCCATCTGCCCCAGGTGGTTCAGTTTCTGAGGAGCCTCTGCGTAGTCCACAGCTTGCAGATTTTGGACTGGAGCGGTATATGATACCTCAGCTTCTACCAAACCCTCCACAAGCTGTAAGCAGCCACAAGGACGAGCCCATAATTGGAACTCCATCTACCAGACAGTCAGTAGTTAAAATACTAAAAACTCCAAAATGTGCTCTAAAGATGGATGATTTTGAGTGTGTAACTCCTAAATTAGAGCATTTTGGTATCTCTGAATATACTATGTGTCTAAATGAAGATTATACAATAGGACTGAAAAATATGAAGACTATCAAAAGGTAAGTTACTTTCTTAGAAGGTACATTTTTACCTGACTTCCTAAATCTTTTCATTTATTGATTTTTTTTTCCTAGAAGAAATTTGATGTTTCAGATATTTTTTTCTTTAAAAAATTTTCAGATAAATTATATTTTAAACTTATGTGAATCACTAATTCAATTATTAAAGTGTGAGCTATTGATTTCCTCAGGTGAGGAAAGTGATTAAAGCCTGAAAAAAATATATAGTATTTATAGAGACAGAAAAGAGATAAAATTAAAGAACTAAAATTGCTAACAATTTGTGGTTGCTTTGGTATGAAGACTTGAGAAGAGAGAAGGATCCAGGAAAAAACCAATTTCTGTTTTTTAAATTTTTATTTTATTTATTTATTTTCCTTTTTAAAAACAATTTTATTTTATTGGTACATTTTTAGATATACAATATAAAGGCATTCATCATTGGAAATTTGCACCTTTACATAGTCTCTCTTGGTTCTTGTTTTTCCCCCTTCCCCTGCCCTCCCTTCAACCCCTCCATCCCTCCCTATTTACAAAGACTTTGTTTCCATTTTTTCATTTTCTCATATTAATTCCATTCCCTTCTTTCGTTTCCCCTACCGCTCCCGCTCCCACTTCCCCTTCCCCTTTGCCCCTTTTTTCCTATTTGACATTATCTATTATACCTTTTAGTCCTTATTTACACTTTCAGTTTCTCACACTAGAGAAACTATTTTGTATTTACACATGTGTCCTGTTTATTTCACTTAAGCATATCACTTCAGTGTGCATCCATTTAGCTATAAATGTCTCTAATTTCTCATTTTTTATGGTTGAGTAGTACTCCATTTTATAAAAAATTCACATTTTCTTTATCCAGTCTCCAGTTGATGGGCATTTAGACTGTTTCCAAGTTTTAGCTATTACAAACTGTGCTGCTATGAACATAGGTGCACATATATCACTGTGGTATGATTCTTTTAATTCTTTGGGGAAGATCCCCAGCAGGGGAATAGCGGGGTCAAATGGGACTTCCAGTCCTCCTTCTTTGAGGTATCTCCATACTGATTTCCACGGTGTTTGAAACCAATTTCTGTTTTGTTATCTGGGATGATACTAAGGTGTAAGAATACCTGAAGCTCAAGCTGAAAAATGTACATGTTGATTTTGAGGTACTTGATATTCTTTTTTTTTTTCCATTTAGTTTATTGGTCCATTTTAGGTATACAATACAGTTACATTCCTCATTGGGATCTTGTACCTTTACATAATGTATCTTGGTTCTTATTTTTTTCCCTATTCCCCTGCCCTCTCTTCACCTCCTTCATCCTTCCCTATTTACAAAGACTTTGTTGGGGCTGGGAATTTAGCTCAGTGGTTCCGTCGTCTGCCTCGCAAGCGCAAGGGCCTGAGTTCGATCCCTGGTACCAAAAAAAAACCAAAAACCCAAAAAACAAAAATACAAAGACTTTGTTTCCATGTTTTTCCTTTTCTCATATTTTTTTCTTTTCCCTTCCCCTTCCCCTCCTACTTCCCCTATTCCTTTAGACATTTTCTTCCTATTTCACAATAAGGTACTTGATATTCTTATTGCCTAGTAGACTTAGGTATTTTAGTATGAGTTTGAAGTTTACTTAGTGTGAATTCAGTGCTAGACTGAAGACATCTGGGTGTGATTACTGTGAAAACAGTAATTGAAATACTTTTCAAAGTATCCAAGTAATACCTAAAGATAAATCTATATCTTTAAGAACTTTTATCACTAAAAAAGGAAAATAAACGTTTATCTCAGTGAGTCAGGGAGAAAAACAATTCTGGGAAGAACAGGGAGGAAACTCTAAAGATAAAACAAAATGTTAATACAGAAAATTTTTAGAAGAGTAGAATTGATAAATCTAAGAAATGGTTCTTTAAATGCAAGCAATACAATTAGGAACTAAGGGCTTTTGTTTTTTTTGTTTTTTTGTTAAAAAAAACAACAACAACCCAGCCTCCTGAATGCTGGGATTACAGGCATGCACTACCATGCCCAGTGCATGTTTTATTCTTTAAGCTATAACACCACAGGGTGTAGTATTGGGAAATTTGAAAGTTTCAGATAAAATTTCTGAAAATCATACAAAATGATCAAAATTAACTTAAGAAAACCTGGGTGTACCAATAATCAGAAGAAAACAGAAACAGTTACTAGAAACCTAGCTGCAGAAATGTTTGAACACAAATGGTTTTCTGGATGACTCCTTTCATGACTTCAGAGAACTTATCTGACTTGGGGACCTTCAAGCTCATGAAGCATCATGTGTTTCTTTCCTCACTACTGAAATGGATATGACTCTACCCATCCTGTTGATGACACAAGGCCAATACAGGACAGTGGATTAAAAATTATTAACTGCTATAAGAATGAAATAATATAGATGTAATGATATCAAAATAATGACATAAAAAAAGAACTGTTATACTCAGGGGCCTGTAAACTATGTAAGAAGACATCCAGCTGGCTGCCTGATTTTGTCAAATCTTTATTAGAACACAACCTCAAAAGTTCTTTTTCAAAAACTAGACTATGACAAAAACACTTCAGTTTCATTAATGATGCTGATATAATCTTAGTACACTGACAAGGCCCAGAAAAGGAAACAGTGGCCCAGTCTAATTCATGAATACAGATGTATAAATCCTAATTAAAATATTCAGAATCAAACTCAAATATTGAAAGCATAATGAGCTATATTAAGCTAAACTATTGAACATAGCTAATATTTGGGAACTCATAAAACATTTATAGGGAAAAAAGAATAATTTTGGGGCAGGGGATTTAGCTCGGTAGTTCTGGTGCCTGCCTCGCAAGCGCAAGGTGCCAAGTTCCATCCCCGGTACCAAAAAAAAAAAAAAGAATAATTTCAGTAGATGTCAATGAAGAGTTTGATAAAATTTGACATCTGTTCTTCATTGTTTTTGTTTGTTGGTTGGTTTTTTTGTGTTTTGGAGACAGGGTTTCACCACATAGTCCACCTGGCTTCAATCTCCTTGTGATCCTCCTGCCTCAGCCTTCCAAGGGCTGGGACTTCAGGTGTGCACCACCATGCCCAGTTCTGTTCTCCATTTAAAATTCTTCATTTAAAACTCTAAGTAGGATACTTAATAATGAAACTGTCACCATTATTATTTAACATCATTCTTGATCCCCTGGCCAATGTAATGAGATAGGAAATAGAAATGAAAAGTCTCTGTGTTGTATGTGTAGGGCAAGATTTTTGTAGTGTTGGGACAGTTGGTTAACTGTTTGGAAAAAGATCAAGTAATCTTTACCTCGTGTTAAATTATAAATAGATAAATCATTTAAAAAGTGGAAGAAGCAAATATAGCTAATTTACCCATTTAAACAATGCAGGTACATGTGTATTTATTTGTAATTTCAAGAGACTTGTAAATTCATGTGCCATGTTTAGATATCTGAATGATATTCAGATATTCCATTGAGGAATATAGAATAGAACATGGAGTATGTAAAGGATGAAAAAGAAAGAAACCTAGGATATACTTGCAACAAACACGACTCAGTGCTGTACACTTTTAACAGCTATTATATACATATTGATAAGCAACGGTAACATTCTAAAAGCTAAGGTAACCTTTGAAAAGCTAACTAAGAGGTGATTGAACTGTACCCAGGAGTTAAGGAGGAATGACTATAAATATGGGAAAAACATTTTTGGCCATTAAAATAGTGCAGAGTTATATTTTCTGGGGATGTCAGTTCAGTGGTAGAGTGATTGTCTAGCAAGTGTGAGACCCTGGTTCAAAAAATGTACAAAGAAACATGTATACCTATATACTGTTGTATAGACAGGATGTTAAGGACTGCATAGTTCATTGTATGCCAGTTCAAAACTGGGCACTTCTAAGCTGGAAGTTCACTGGATCTTCATCAACAGTGTTGGATATTTTTTCTCTTTATTACTATTCCAGACAGCTGTGTAAAATTGGCTAGGGCAACTTTAGTAAGATGGAAAGATCAGGCTTTTTACTCTAAAACACTGACGGCTTTTTATCTGTTTTTATATACTGGCTACAAAATTCTGCTTTATTATTTTGAAGCATGAGCTACAAAATTCCCAGTTTGAACTAATGAGTTGGCTTAATTGCTTTCCTTTAAGTTATAGATTCTTACTGCACTTCAAGACTGTCAGTAGAAAATAGTTTTTTACCTCTTGTGAACCACAGCTATATATGTATATTTTAAAAAGGATTTGTTCTGTGGGACTTCCATTTCATAAAAAAAAAAAAAAAACCTGAGCTAGTCCAGGCTTCATGATACATGTTAAGATTAAATTTTTCCTCAGGGGTTTAATATTAATTTTTTTAACTTTATAATTTTTCTATGAATTATTACCAGTGAGGTGGCTGTAGAAACAGAACCCATGATCAGTGATGATGGCTTTGCCACTCCTGGCCCCATAATGCAGCAGTTGGAAAAAAGAGGTGAGTTTTAAAAATCAACTTCTCAGCTATATTCTTTATCAACTATCACCTCAGATATTCTGATAGTTTTCTGCATCTTTTTAATGTATAACATTGAATTTTATTAAGTACAATTCTTTTCATTTTCGGCATGATTTGATTCAAGAGAAAGAAAAGTTTGTTACATTTTTAATACTTTTTCTGTTCACTTTCAGTATTTGTAAGCTTTTTTGTTACGAACATTTTAATTTAAAACATATATATTTGACATGGGTGTGATGTGCACACCTGTAATCCCAGCACTATAGGAGGCTGAGGAAGGAGGATTACAAGTTGGAGCCCAGCTTGAGCAATTTACTAAGATCCTGTCTTAAAAGTAAAAGAAGGTTGGGGAAATAGTTCAGTGAGAAGGCTCTGAGTTCAATCCCCAGAGCCCACCCCAACAAAGAAAAACATATCTGTTCACCAGTCTTTTGGTATAGAGCCATAGTATTTTCTTTTAGTTTAGTCTGTACCTATTGATTAGAGTTGTACATTATCTTTCTTACATAAACTACATCTAGAATATATGCTACCATTTCAAATTTTGATTATTTTTAACTAGTTGAGTAACTTAAGGAAAATTTTCATGTACTGTTTTCATATTTGTCCCAGGAAATATGAAAACATTAGTTTTGTTGTGAAAATACAAAGTTAAAAAAATCCTAGAGTCTCTGAGTAATTTTTTATAATTATTTGATCTGTACCAAATGTATTGACAGGTCTTTTAAAAATGACTTCGTCTTTTCCCAAATTTTGGACATATTTTCAGAAAACTTTGTACTAATTATACTGACATAAACTTATGTTATTAAATTACTAAGTATTGCTAGTATAAGGTTAGTATAACTGATTCATAGTAGCTTATAGTGCACGTTATATAAAGAAAGCATGAATACACTAAAGAGATGCTGATTTTTTTTTTTTTGGTACCGGGGATCGAACTCGGCTCCTTGCGCTTGCGCAGCAGGCGGTGAAACTACTGAGCTAAATCCCCGGCCCAAGATGCTGAGTTTTTAAAATAAATTGGACTGTCACCATGCACCATGGTCAAATCAATTCCCAATGGAATATAAACTTTTTAGAAAATGATAAAAGAGAATATTTGTATAACTTCTGAAATGTGATGGGCTTTCTCAAGAATAGGTTACCTCCTAAAACCTCCCAGTATACCATAGGCACTGTATTTTATGGAGGGAAAGGAAAGCTTAGGGTTACCTGTTACTCATCTTGTTAGTTAGAAGTTAAGGATGATTGGTGTATTTTGCTTGGACTCCATTTTTTTCCCACAAGGTACCATTATTCCATTTAATCAGTGTAGCCTTACTAATCTTGGGTAGTTTGATCAGTTTTCTGTGTTCACAGTGTTTCTTTTATCATACTCATTGCTTTGGGGCTGTTTTCCTCTTGATCAAATACATTAGTAGTTTTTTCCAAGATGTTATTTCAAGTCTGCATAATCTCCAGTTTTGTCTGAAGACATCTTTTTGTTTTTGTTTACTTTTTCTTTTCCTTGTGGTGCTGGGACTGAAGCCAGGGCCTCCTGTGCTCTACCACAGAGCTGCGACCCCAGCCCTGTTCACTCATTCTTGAATGGTAATGTAGCCGAGTGGAGATCACTGGATTGAGAATTGTTTTCTTCACTAATTTATATTTTATTTTTCTGGGGATTGATTCTTCAGTACTTTAAAGAAATTATTCCATTGTGTTGAGTATCTGTTGCTGTTCATAGGCACAGTGTTACTGGTCTAATTAGCTTTCCTTTGTAGATAATCTGTCTTCTTTGTGGTAGTCTCTAACATTTTTGTCTTTGTCTTTGATAGTCTCTGTAATTTATCCACATTTATATTTGTTTTATTATGTAATTAGTATAATTTTTTAAAACCAAAAATTCATGTCATTAATTCTGGAAAATATTGACATTATTTCTTTAATAATATTAGCTTCTAGTTTCTCATTTTTTTTCTCCTGAAATTCCTTTAAAATGTATTTCACATTATTTTTTGGGTTGGGTTTTGGTTTTGGAGTTTTGAGACAGAGTCTCACTATGTAGTCTAGGCTAGCCCTGAACTCACAGTGATCCTCCTGCCACAGCCTCAGTGCTGGAATTACAGGCGTGTGGCACCACTCTGGCTTAAGATGTGTTTTAGAATTTACTATTCTATCCTCTTAGCTTAACTTCCCTTTCATATTTTCCGTCCCTTTCTCTGTGCTACTTTATGCTTTATTTAGATCTTTTTTCCCAGTTTACTATTTTAATCCGTCTCTTGAACCTTTACTCTAGATACATGTCCTGTTCTGCAATCTTTTTCTTTCAAATTCGTGGGGAACTGAGATAGACCTAATCCATAAAGCTCAGAGCTTGAAGAGCTGGCGGCCCTGTGTACCCTCTGCTCTTTCCATGATACTGTTCTCTTGCGTTGTGATTTCTGTGCCTCCAGAAGTTGTTTCCATGGTGTTCTATACACCGCGGGCCATGAGGTGGTCCCATCCCGCTGCTTCTGTCCCAACCAAGACCCCATGGGACAAGTAGGCAAACTGTTGGCAACTGCTTGGCTCAGAAGACCTGTGCTGGACTTGTGCCGCGATCTCAGCACCTGGAACCATTTCATTAATTTGCTTTAGTAAGCAAATTAATGAGATAGGGGTTTTTTTTAATTAGTTTTTTGTTTGTTTGTTTTTTTGGGTACTGGGGATCAGACTCAGGACCTTGCACTTGCAAGGCAGGTGCGGTGCCACTGCACTACATCCCCGGCCCAGTTTTTATTATAGTCAGTGCTTTAATGAAATTCCTTTAATTTCTTACATCTAAAAATAGAATTCCTAGGTCAGTGGTAGCAAACATATGGCATGCATGTTGTTTTTCTTTTAAGACAAAAGATGTTAAAGTAGGTTTTTTTCTAAACTAAAATCTCAGTATTCAGGTTTAATTGCAGTGTTGGCACTTTACCATAAATAAATAGGTTTGAGGTTGCAGTATGGGCACTTATCTCTAAAAGGTCTTCCATTGCTGCCCTAGGTCAAAGGATATGCATATTTTCACTTGTTCTAGACAATACAAAATTGCTGCCCAAGAATGGCTCTTGTGATATACAGTCTTGCTGGTAGCGTCTGAGTTCCTGTTTCTCCATCTTTTCCAGCACTTGATGATCTTTATTTTTAGACTTAACACATTTTTCCCATTAGATTTTCTAATATACTTACCTTTTCTCTTTGATGATTTTTTCTAAAAACTAGTTTTATTTAAACCAGTGTTTAAATACATTACATAATATCAAAATTGTAAGGGAGAAAATCGTAAGAAAGCAAGCCAGAATCAGTTTACTTCACATGGCTTGGGCAGTGTTGCCAGTAAGCTGTGAGCTCTGTATCCTGCTGTATGACTGATAACATCAGCTTGGTATTTGTTCCCTTGTCAAAGGTTTAACTGGTATTAGGCTGGCTCCCATTCTGTTGTTTGAACATCCCTCAGGTAGGATGTCAGGTCAAAGACCTATAGCAATCCAGATGCCTTGTCACCTCACTGGAGGGAAGATATCCTATCAGGTTAGACTCTAACAGGGGCTGTTACTACCCAACGCTCCTTCTAGCGATACAGCCGCTGTTGTTGCCTTACCCAGTCCTTTCTAGACTCACAGGGATTGTTCAAGTGGTACCATTCTCTTAGGGTGGGGCCTGTGCAGAGGGAGAGCCCAGGAGCTTTTGATGAGACATTGCTGTCTGGCCTTGGAACTCTGGGCTTGGCTGAAACATCACGTTATTGTTTGCTTTGGGCTGGATACTGGCAGGTGCCTACTGCTTGACTTCTGTTTAAATGAGGGACTTCAAGCCTAGATAGCATGGCTCTTTTCAGTTTATTGCATGAAGGAGTTATACAAGTGGTAAGGTTTTAAACTTCTGACAAGGGAAGAAGGGAAATTCTACTCATTGCAAGGAAATCCTCACTTAAGCCAGTGAGCCATGAGCACTTAAAACCCATGAACCTCGAGCTGATCGTCCACAGCCAATCCAGTCTCTCCAAAACATGTGCTGGTCACCCTGTTGCTGCAGTACTTCTCCATGTCCTAGATACTTAAGTACAGTGCCATTGCAGGCAAATTGCTTCTTAAATGTCTTCACCAGTTTGTGTCATAATCATCAGTGGTCCTTGGACAGGAGTATGGCCTTGCAGCCTTTCTGTTGAATTCTTACGTCTGTAGAATTGTCAGTGCCAGCAGAAAGCAGCAGGTCATCACCCCTTGCATCAGCAAGGGATTCAAAGAGTGGAGGGTCTGGATAGCAGACACACAATAAGATTCCTTATTCTTGGTGGAAATTCCACAGCCTTATTGTGGAAGGTGCTTTAGGAGACGGCAGGGGGAGAGAGGAGGGATGGAGCCCCAGAAAGTGATGGGGTTCGTGGGGGAGGCTACCAAGGCCCAGTGGCAGCTCAGTGACCGGGTGACTGTTTCTAACATGTGCACAAGGGGACTGTACTATGTGTCTCCCTACCAGGCACCTGAACCACCCATGGCACATACATGACTGTACCACTTGTACTGGCTTGGTTCAAGCCGGCAGAAATGTGTTGAAGATAATGCTTTAATACTCTGTGTTCTAGAAAGCTGTGTCTCTGCATGGGTCTCTTTTATTGCAATAGACAATATTTCCATGCTGGTCCATGTTATACTGCTTTTAATTACTATAGTTTTAGAGTAAGTTGTGATATCTTGGAGAGCAACTGACCATCTCTCCTTCCTTCTCCTTTTTCTTCAACAGTTTAATAATTTAAGATTTTGCACAATTTTCAATAGATTTATTTATACGTAGCTTTGTTGCTACTGTGAAACTTTTTTTTCAAATACATTAGGTTTTTAAGAGCTTGCTGGTATTTAAACAGAACCATTAAGTTATTATGTAGTACTTTTGTAATCTTGCTGAACTTTTAATGCTAATGATAAACATATCTGTGAATGAATTTTTCTCGTCCAGTCAAGCACTTAAATTTTTTAAGCTTGTTTGTTTGGTGTTACTGAGATTGAACCCCAGCATCTTTGCACTGACCTAAATCCCCAGCCCTTTTATTTTTTGAGAGGGTCTTGCCCAGGCTGGCCTCCTTTCCTCTCAAGTATCTGGGATTATAGGCATGTATTATCATGTCTGGCTGTTTTTTAAGCTATTGATAATAAAGTGCACAGATTATACTGACAACTCTTAATAAGGTGAAATTTTTATTTCAATTTTATTTTCAAATCTTTATTTTCATGCCTATTTTGTCTTTCAGATACCAAGTATACAGATTCCCCTTTGACACCTACATTCTGCACTCCTGGTTTGAAAGTTCCTTCTACAAAGAACTGTACAGCTTTGGTAAATTTCTATAAAACTGAAAACTATAATCTTTCTTCTAATGACTCAAATAGAGTACTAATTCCAGACACACATTTTAAATACACATTTCTAATTAATAGAAAAACACCAAAGTGTGGGTGATTTAATGTTTTTTGTTTCCTCTAAATTTTTCTAGTTAAATTTAACAGTAATCAAAAGAGTCAGGAGTAACACATAAAACAACCAGTACTATAGACAACCACAACTCTATTGGGGTATCCAGTAGAACTGTTGATAATGATTGAAAACATTTCATAATCTGCAATGTTCAATATGTTCACTAAGTATACATAGCTAGTTACTGAGCACCTAAAATGCTGCTAGTGCAGCTGAGGAACTAATTTTTAATTTTTCACTTAAAAAAAAAATTTAAACAGCCCCAATATAGCTTGTGGGTAATATATCGGGGAGTGCAGCCGTAGACAGTGCTGCACCATCAGTGTAGTATCAGGTTATCTGCATGTTGGTAATTGGTTTTTACACTTAATTAACTTATGTTTTGATTCATGTGGAAGGTACTGTGCTGATGTGATACTCGCATCACCTGTCTTTGTAAATAACTCTGACCCTAGGGAGACAAGAATGACTTTCCGTGTGGTCGGTCTGGCAGGAACACATTGCACAAGGTGCTGTCCTCTCAGAGGAAGCCTGCCTGCTGAGGGCCTGTGGAAACACTTGTTCATGTATGCTGGGACTCTCCTTTGGCCATTAAGTCTGGGGTTGGGGTGACATCACAGTTCTCACCTCAAGTCTTTATTAGTAATGAAGATGGTGTTTTGTCCTCCACATGCCATTTCTTTATTTTTCTAGATTTTGTGAAGAACTCGCATAGGGAAAAAAAGGAATCATTTTGGGGCCTGTAGAGACTTCAACACTTTTTATTTACTACCATAATTTAATGATTGTTTTTTATTCTGTAGGTACCCACAAACTATGCATTATCAGAAACACACAGTTCATCAAATGATTTTGAAGTTAAAGATTGTACTTCATTAGTTTTAAGTTCATATCAGTGCTTGGAGAATTTTGCAGACCCCTCCTCTCCTACAGTTTCGTCTTATGAGAATCTGCTCAGAACACCCACACCTCCAGAGGTAACTGCTATTCCAGAAGATGTTCTCCAGGTAATATTTCCAGACAGGATTTTTTTTTCTGATACTGTTTTCAAATTAGATACTTAAATTAAGACCCGAAATTGCATATAAAGTATCATCTTTATCATTAGGCTAATGTATTAGTTTTGGTATTGAGAAAATATAAATTCTGGGCTGATAGGACCACCTAGCTAAACAACTTCAGAGCTGCGTACAAGCTAGTGACTTGCCATATTTTTAGTTATATTATCTTCCAAGAGTCATTTTCTCTTGACCCTTACCTTAATCCTCTGAAATATATTCGTATGTTATTTCTAATACACATTCAACCGTGGCTGCTATGTTGACATCTGTTCCATTGGATGTGTTGCAGGCAAAGTAAAAAATGTAATTTATCCAACAGTTCTCCAGAGTGAAATACCACTAGTAACGAGCTTGAGACTCTTGGACCTCAGTTTAAGAAACACTGATTTATATGTAGTAGAATATTTGATTCTTTACTGTAATGTTTACCAACGTTTGTCACTGCCAATCATACTAGTGTGATTTTTTTGACACTCTCCTTCTTTAATAGAAGTTAGTATTTGGCAATTATTGCTTAGGCGCATGAATTCTTAATAACTATCCTAGAAATAGTCTTGGTTATGAAGCACCATGGGAAAAGCAAATCACATGGGAAAACATAAATGCCATCAGAACTGGCTCATCCTGTGATACAGAAATATCTGTTATCCTCTCTGGTTTTGACTTGGGGTTTTTTTGCCCCTTTTTTTGCTTTCCTGGGAGATGATAATAAACTAGGTAAGGAACATCTTCTGCATGGTAGATTCTTCTCTCATTGGTTTGTGAAAGGAATGAAACCTCCTGAAAAGAATTTGTAAATGTTTTAGATTCTTTTGTACTCATTATAAGTGATGGTCTTGTGAGGATTCATTTCAGAGTTTTCCTCTCTGTATTTCCCAAATATCTTTGAAAAGGCTTAATTTGCTCTCAAGAGTGTACTGCTACTTGTTTCCATTAACCTAAGGTAGAGAGCATTTTGGAAGGCTCTAGAGGTCAAACCTTCATATCCAAGTTAAATTCCTAGTATGTCCATGTTGTGCTGCTATTGAATGTATGTAAGAAATATTTTAAGGAACCTTTATCTTTACATTTTCCATGGCTTTCCTTGAATGTTTCATAATACCTTCCAGACTTATGTCATTCATAAAACTTGATCAAAAGGACTTTTTGTTTCAGATTTTGTCAAAATACAAACCGAGCTACTCCAGTAGCAGTGAAAGCAGTGCCTCCCAGAAAAGGGCTCCTCAAAACTGAAGGATGGAACATGCCAGAGGTTGGCAACAAAGAAAACTGACAAAAGTGAGTACACTGCCATTTAAAGAAAGCATGTGTGTTACGTAAGGACATTTAAAAACTAACACTAGAATAGTTGTAAAAATAGTTAATTGACAAATGCCAGCTTAGATTAATAACCTTTTATCTTTTGATACAGAAATTGTGGCCTGTGAATCTCAGTTCCCCAAGTTATCACATTTGGTGATCTCAGTGGGAATCTATTCCCAACTACAGTGGTACCTTGGTTCACTAACACTTTTGTTTGCAAACAATTTGTTTTGCAAACAGAAGCATTTGGCAAAATTCTGTTTTTGTTTGCAAACTGCATGGAGTGACAAATACAAATGTGGCCCATCTTTTCCAAAATCATAGAAAATTTAAGTTCGTGAACTGTGGTACCACTGTATTTTGTAAATGGAAAATATATACGCACTGTGTTGTCATGTGTTTTGTTGTTGGATTTTAATTATACTTATTGATATTTTTGTCTGTTTACAGAAATTCTACTGGATCCATCCATTATAGAAACTGAACAGACTAAGAACGAAGCAAAGCTGGATTTGTTATTTACATGCCTTTCCCATTACAGGGGAATAAGGATCAGAAAGGTTTATTATAGATGGTGGCAATAAAGATTTAGGTATTGGTTTGTCTGCAAAGGGTTCTCCAGTTGTTTTAAGACATATTTTTTTTTTTGGTATCAGGGATCAAACTCAGGACCTTGCACTTTCGAAGCAGGTGTGGTGGCACTGAGCTGTATCTCCGGCCCTTCCAGTTGTTTTATGATAGCTTTGGCCCCTCAAAATTAGTTTGTCTAAAATGTATCTTTCCCTTACACCCTCTAGCTTGTTGCTTAGACCAGTGATAGTTGCTTAAACCAGTTAACTCCTAACTTCTCGTGTTGCGATCTTTTAAGACTCTGGAGATTTGACGCCCCCACCCACTGCAGCATGTGCCCTGGCCATACAACCTGTCCATTTCTCTCATTCTTCCTGCCTCAGGGCCTTGCACCTACTGGCTGCTCTCTACCTAGAGATCCCCCACCCCACCCCCAAATCTGGTTCACCGACTTTCTCTCCCTGTGTAAGTCCAGTGCACTATCCATTGTGCCACAGAGCCACCTCTCCTGAAAGAGTAACAGCTGCCCGTTTTCTGCTCTCTACTACTACACTTAAGAACATACGGCCCAGCTTTGCCTCAACCAAGTGGCTCCACAACTGACCTTGCCAGAAACTGACTGTGCCCCAAGGAAGCAGGTATGAGCCAGTGCTGGGGCTTCAGTGTGCTACTGTCTGGGGTGCACAAGGAGCCCACACACAGGCACCCTAGCATCCTTGAGGTAGGATGGCATCAGGCAGCTGTACTCCTGGATTTCTCAGGTGAATGATCTATTAACTTGGGGTTATCCAGCTGGAGTTCTCTTGTTATTTCAGACTTAAGTCCTGGATGAATGTTTCAGGGCTCTGGTTAAATGTAATTTTACCAAAGACTTCACCAGTGTAACATCCCTCACACTACTTGGCACCTATAGTAAGGTATTTGTTGGGGCATATTTTTATGTTCTTCCCCCAGTTGACATGCTCAGAGGCAAAGACAGAGGGCAAAAGACTTGCTTGCTACGTTCATTATCCTGGTATCTAGCATATGTAAAGAATCAGTGAGAACGTCAGTTACTGAGATTTTACTCTGCCAGGAATGGTTCTAAATGTAATTTAGTTAATTCTTGGATCTAAGGTAAGCACTTTTTTTTTTCAGATGAGGAGTCTTAGCCTTTGATTACTGACTTTTCCTTCCTGTCAGAAAAAAAAAGCCCTGAGTTGTCATTTCCTCTTCTGTTCATCCTGTATCCTTTATTTGATCATAAGTCCCACTTCTTTAGGACTTAGACAAATACCTTTGTCATCTCCAAAAAACTTGTATTACCGCATCGCACTGCCTTCAGTAGCCATTTTTTTCTTCTTTGTGATACTCCTGGGTCACCTTTTACCTAAGCATTTGTACCTTGCTAGATTCTTGAGACTTACTGATCTTTGTACTGGCAGGCCCACAATACCTGAGATAGAAGACAGGCTACTGAAAGTGCCAAGAGAAGCTCATCAGAAATGGGGGAGTACTGCAGATTTTCTGCCAGCTTCCACTAGCTCTAGAATTTAGATTTTGAAAACCCCTTGGGAGGTTCACTTTCTTTTATGATAGTGAGTTGAATCCAGAGCATGTGCACTGAGCCATACCCTGGGCCTATTTTAAGACAGGGTCTTGATAACTTGCTCAGGCAGGACTTGAACTTTGGATCCTCGACTGAGGCCTCCCAGGTAGTGGAATTATACCTGGCTAAATGGCTTTACTTTTATTAAATTCTATGAATTTTTCTTCAAACTTGGTTGTAACTGGGCTGGCATGCTAGCCTAGGTAGAGTTGGAAATTCTGAACAGCAGAAATGCCTTGTTCCTCCTTCACTTCAAAAGACCTAACACTGCTCACTGTCTCATTGACTTTTCCTAAGTTTTGAGTTATGGATGTTGCGAACACTATTTTGCAATAAATTCTGTATGATGTTCCTAGGCAAGGACTTTTGGAATTTTTAACCGGGAAAGAAAATATCCCTGACTGTCTTCATATACTAGTATAGACTATTCATGACAAGTGCTACCAGAATAAACATGCTTCCTTCAAACTTGTTTAATTACAGACCCCCGGAAATTACAGCTACTGGTAAAAGAGACCTGTGTCTAAGCAAAAGACAAATCAGATCCCTCAACTGGGTGCTGTTATCACACTCAAATTGGAAACTGACCATATATGGATGTTTGTAGTTGGTACAGCAGGTCCACTTACTACCCTAGATGACTATCTTGGCAGACACTTGTTAGCTGTAGGGTATAACTTCACTGACTGACAGCAGTGTCAGTGAAGTGTGGGTGGATATCAGACTGCAATGAATCGAAGATGAAAGGACCATATGCCCCACTTTTTGGGGGCAGTGCTGTGGATTGAACCCAGAGCTTTTGCACTGAGCTACATCCCTAGTCTTTTTTGAACCCAGGATCTCACTAAGTTGCTCAGCCTGGGCTCAAATCTGTAATCCTCCTGTCTCAGCTTGCCAGAATGGAATGATAGGGGTGCACTACCCCAGCCAGCTTGATATGCCTCACTTCTGAGCTGTTAAAAGTTGGGCTCTGATCTGACTGGAAACCAGTCATAGCATCTCAGTTGTGAGGCTAAGTAAGATGACGCATGGTAAATTTAGCAGTTAAATCACTTAAATTAATGGTGAGCCCAGTCTGAGCACTGTCTTTTCAGTTTCACAAAAAACCAAGTTTGGAATATGTGTTTGAATGCAAAGAGGTAGGCCAAGTTCAGTTTTTTATGGAAGAGTAACAGTTTGAACCTTAGAGAATTTTAAACCTGGCTTAACAGTTTAATAGCTTTCTACCCCACTCACACATGTGTGCAAAACATATACAACTGATACATGAAATATTACCTGTGTCAGTGATTAGAGTCTGGGCACACATAACAGTTCCAGTTTTGCTGGGGGGAAGCTGAGAAGACCGAGGCAGTGTCATATGCTGTAATTCAGTTTCAATGCCCACAGTGAGGCAGCCGGGCAGATATGAAAGCACTAAGGAACATGCTGTTGTGACGACCATTTAATGTTTGAGGAAACAGCTCAGTTATTATCTAAATCATTCTTTAACTGTGCTTTTTGGTGGGAAACTGAAATCTATGTGTAAAGGAAAAATTTCAATTGGAACCAAGCAAATTAGAACTGGGCAAAGCAACCAAACTACTTTACATGGGAGAATAATTTGGGATTGTATGAGAACCTTTGCAGAAGAAGTGTATAGCGTATGAAGACTGGCCTTTTCTTAGTTCCTACCCGTAGAGGTACGTAGTCGTATCGCCCCCTCCCCCAACAAATGGGAAGGTAGTCATTGCTATTCTCCAAAAAAATCAAGGATTTTATATCTAAAACTCAAGTCTATCTAGTCTGAATGAATAAACAATCTGAGGATTGTGTGGGGTAAACAGCCATCACAGAGCCACTAGATATAGGTTCCAGGCTCATCTCTAATTTCTTATCTGCAGGCACTATAAACCTTTACAAATACTCAAGGAACAATTCTACAGGCTAGTATTCTATTTCTAAAAAAATAAACAACAAAAAAAACTTGATTCAAGCAATGTGTCCTAGGCTACTGAGCAACTAACAGTCAAGATTTAAATGTTTTGTACACTGCCTCTCCAATCAGATACACAACAGTGCCCACCACATAACAGGGTATGTGAGATTCCATTCATCCCACCTCCCATCTTCAGGTCTTAAAAGGTAAATCTTCCCAGCCTTACCCTGAGCTCCACCCCTTCTTTCTTCGGTATTGGTTCCTGCTTTTAAAACGCCCCTTTCCTTCATTTGTAAAAACCAGGGGCCTCACTGTAGTACTGTTCTTTTTTCTAACCGTGTGTCACTGCACCCTGATCAAGGCAGACCAATCTCTTCCAACTGAACAGATTCTCGAACCTGCCTTGGCTCATACTGCTCTAAAAAGTCTCTGCTGGGGCCGGGGCTCGGTGGTGAAGCAATTGCTTAGCCCTGCATGAAGCCCTGGGTTTGATCACAAGCACTGGAAAATAAAAACAAAGCAGAAAAACCTGCTGCCTCATTTTCACAGGTCTTTTTTTCTAACTGTATACCACAAATTTGTGCTCAATTTCATAATGTCCCATGGCTTTCTTCTTCTGCCCCTCTGGGGCTTAAAATACTCTCTACTTAGTATAAACCCCCCCAATGAGCTGAAACTCTTCCCATGCTTCCAAGAACTATCACACTCAGGCTGATTGCACACATACACTTTATAGTTTTTCACAGAAAGCTAAGAGCACTCTCCTTCGTAGTTTACAGAAGGGCTTGAAATACAGACTTTCTAATTAATATTCATACCACAGTACACCAAATCTAACTTAAATAGATGCATTACAATTTTTTTAGAATTTAAAGGCTTAATGGCAAAAATCAGGGGAGGAAGAAAGTATAAGTTTATTTTACATAGCTGGGTGAAAAATAAATTTGGGAAAGTAAATAATATTTAATATGGTCTAATACGCCCTGAAGGAGGTGGTGCTCGATTTGGAGGGGTAATCGCAATGTCCAGGTAATCACCTATTTGGAACTTCTGTGACTGCAGAGTCATAGAATCATCCGTCCCCTTTCTGCCAGACATGGTGCTGCCGATCTCCTTAACTCTGCAGAAAAGGAAAGCAGCTGTTAATGCACTATAAATCCACAAAAAGCCAAGTATGGATACACTATAAAGTAAACACTGCTGGATTTGCTCTATCTTGTAACAGTTCAAAAACTTAAGGACTATATTAAGCTAAACCAGATATGAAGATAAGATAAATCCAGACTACTCATCCCACTAAATAGATTGACTGAAAGGATTATCCCTATCAGTTAAAACATGCCAAAAAAAACTACAAGAATTAAAACTGAGGAGTAACCTACCGATAGCCAGGTCTTTTAAGATCCATAAAAACAATTGCGAAATTGAAGTGTGTACCCTTCTTTCTAGCTTCTGGGTAGACTTCTTTTACCAAACTAGTCAGTTCTTTCAAAGTTGCATCCATCCTGAGTGTTTAAAAAAAAGGTAATTACAATTGATTAATCGTAACTAGAATACTGAAAAATTACATGTCTGAGTTGTGACTTATGTTAGGAGCTACCAGTCTTATACTGAAGCCTGATTTTAAAGCAGCTAAAAATACTATTTGCCTCTAACTACTCTCTGTACTACTTGAATATCAGACATTTAGGTAAGTTAAAGTCAGACTGTTAGGGGTGGAAATGTAGCTCAGTGGTAGAGCACTTGCCTGACATGAGGGCCCTGGGTTTGATCCCCAGCAATACATAAAAAAATTTTTTGGGGGCTGAGGATTTAGCTCAGTGGTTCCACCGCCTGCCTCGGCAGCGCAAGGTTCTGAGTTTGATCCCTGGTACAAAAAAAATCTTAAAAGACTTGCTAAAAGAGATTTCAGAAATTACATATGCTATTCTCTGTTGCTATATACCATCTTAGGGTTTGTGTTACCTCTTTTAAAAATAGTTCAAATTATTTTAAACACACAAAATAACTTTCATTATAAGACACATACTCTTCCACATCTTAGACTCTCCTAAACTGGAGTGCATCTTCAAATCAATGTGCTAGGAAAGCATTTCCATAATGAGCCAGTTTTTCTTAGATGATAACAATGAATTTTATAAGAGATTGAGCCCTAGAGCCTATGAAATATTAAATTTATAGACAAATCACAGGCTCCTTTCACAATATAGATTCTTCTCTACAAATATTTACTTGAACATAGTTCCCTGAGTTAATATGGCAAAATCTGGAAAACCCTTTTAAAATATAAGCATTTAGAAATAATCAGAAACTAGAGTACGTTTCTATATTGTTCTATGGCAAGTAGGAAAATGACATGGATGGAACATGAAAAAGCAGTGCTTGTAGAGTGCAGCCAAGCAGCACAAGGATACTAGAAACTTGTGGGAACTCTTAATGTGCATCAGGGAGTGAATCAAACCAAAGAGCTCATTTAGTTCTAGCTCTGTACCTTATTTACAAATCATCACTACACTATACTCAAACCAAAGGCTTCACCTACACTGTGCAAAAAACATATGAGATCATCACATCACTGTCCATATTCTACTATTCTCAGAACTTTCTCAATGTTTCCACAATAGAACTCAACAGTTTTCTCCCTAAAACCCTCTTCCGCATCTTAGAATGTTAAAATTGGAAAGCATCTTACACTCAATATGTAATTACCCATCTAGATGCCAAATGATCCCAAGCTTGAAGTACTGCTGTTTCTACCTTCTAAATGCAGATCAAATCTATTTTTCTCCATGCCTCCCTGACTGCTTGATTTCAACCTTTCATTATTTAACCATGTATATGCTGCCTTCAATTCCTATCCACCTCAGATTTTTAAAGGTTTGTGAAAAAATGACATCTTGAACAAATGCCACCTTTATGAGAGAAGTCCATGTGGAAAACAGCAAAAAGCATCATTATCTAACACAGCAGCAACAGTCTCAGGTGATCTGTAGGCAAGTGTTGTAGTTCTCAAAAGGGACATGACTTATATTGGCTGGAACAATGTTTTACTCACAAAGACAAAGTAAATATCCCTTTCAATAGTGAGCAAAGATCCCCCGTTGCCAGTGGGTCTTCTTCACAGCCACACTGGGAGATAGTATACACACCCTATCAGGCTATAGGCAAAGCCACACCCCCATTCCTGCCCAGCAGGCAAAAGATCAAGCAGTAGTGTTGGCCAGGTTTCATGCCAACACACACACACACACGCGTGCGTGTGCAAAATAAAGTAGTACACAAGCTTGGAACAGAAAAAAATACTCCCAAAGAGATCTGTCCAAAACAGGCTAGCAGGTCTCATCTCTTTACCAAAAGCAACTGTGTGCCATGCAGTGAGGAGCAACTGTGCAGACTATGTTTCCCAATTCGATCATGCCCATTATTAAGAGGTGAGAAAAGCCACACACAGGAATGCAATAAATTACATCCCAAATCTCATCAGACAAGAGTACCCAGTGATGTTAACATCACTGTAGGCATCCTCTGTACACACACAATACTACAATACAGTGCTACAGAAAAAAAAAAATTAAGATATCAAGCTTATGATAATGCTGAGATGACACAAAATATGTTCTCTGCATCACTGGGTACTTTTTTTTTTGTACCAAGGATTGAACTCAGGACTTCGCACTTGCCAGGTAGGGACGTCGCCACTGAGCTACATCCCCGGCCCTATGGGTACTCTTGATGTATAATTTTTGGTATCAGGGATCGAACTTGGGTCCTTGTGCTTGTGCAGCAGGCGGCGAAACCACTGACCTAAATCCCCAGCCCTCTTGATGTGTAATTTTAAACTAAGTCCAGTACACTAGAATTCAGTACTTTGAAGATTGAGACTTTGTCTTTTTTGGAAGTGCTTGTTAAATATATATAGTAGTATGATCTTTTTGCTTCTCACATTGAGTACAACGATAGTAAGGAAAATGTTTTAAGAATGGAAATAAGTCCTTTTTGATATACAGGTGTTCATTGTATAATGGAATTGACGAAGAATAATCAGGATACAAGGTTTAAAGTCACCTTCAAAACAGATAAGAAAATTAGTCTGACCTCAGTTTATGCCAGTATCAGAATTCATTGGGGATGAGGTTAAAATAAGTAGGGTTAAACGTGGGTGCTGAATAAATTATGACAAAGTAAAAAATAAATTCTAAATTCATATAAATTATATTTTAATAAAAACAAAGTTTTCTTTAACAGAAGTCAAATAGGAGTTGTAAAATGTTAGGTACTTATACCAGCATCCTTAGGTCAATTTGGAGCCTACTTTGCCACAAAATGACAAATACTGTAATGAGTTTATTTATATGACTCATTACTACTTATAGCCAAATTAATATACACAAAAAGCTGAGCAGAAGTTATGGGCGGGTATAACAGAGTTACTGTTTAATGTGTGCAATGTTTCATTTGTGAGGGATGAGAAGGTTTTAGAAATAGTGATTGCAATAAAATTTTAAAAAATGATTGCACAACAACGTGAATGTTAATGCCATCAACTATATACTTAAAAATGATTGAAGTGGCAAATTTCATGTTATATATTTTACCTCAATAAAAAAATGTATTTTAAAATTACACACCTGTTACTGCTACCTAAAGGCCACCCATTATGTTGTCAACTGAAAGAGGTACTTAAAGATTAGGTACAGGAAGGATGGTCCTAGGCAGTCCACTGGGCAGGGAGTTTAAGAGGAGATGAACTACTCCGACACCAGTTTGTTGCTAAATAGGCACCAAACGCTTTTCCATTAAGTTCTAGTGCAGAAGTCACTCGGTTTATTTTTTTCTATTTTTGGTGCTATGGCACCTAAGGCTTAATATTAAATAGAAATACCCTTTGATAACAAGCATCACTCAATATCACTCCCCTTTACTATGTCAGCTTAGTACCATTTACTCGACTATCAAATTTTAATTACATATCTTTTTCCTACCAGGCAGCAATGGTGATTAGGAGTGCTGGATCTCTTAGTTCCTGCAGTACTGGTGATTTAATCCTGGGCCTTTGCAATGAGCTACATCACCAGCCCCCTGCCACACCCCCGATTTTTTGAGACAGGGTTTCACTATGTAGTTCAGACTGGCCTCGAACTCAGTGATCCTCCTGCCTCAGCCTCATGAGTGTTGGGATTACAGGCATGTGCCACCACGCCCGGTTTCCAGTCCCTTAATTTTTAAAAAATTTGTAGATGGGGTCTGACTAAATTACTGTCAGTCACCCAGGCTGAGGTTCAATTTATGATGCTCCTGCTTCAGCCCACCGGAGTGCTGAGATTACAGGCGTGTGTCACCACGCCCGGCGCATATATTAATTTCTAACAACCTCAAGGTTTCAACTTTAATTTTTAAGTTACAAGATGGCAACCCCCTCTTCTCCCTTAAAGCAAAACTCTGTGGCCTGGGGGTCGCTGCCCAGGTCCGAGTGGAAGAGGAACGAAGCCGGGGACCGTGTCCTCCCAGAGGGATCAGCGCGTCCAGCGCGTCCCGCCCGACCTCACCAGGTGTAGATCTGCAGCTCGCTGGACGGGACGTTGCCGCGGGAGAACTCATCCATGCGGTGGTGGCGGCCATTGTTGGTGGTGAAGACCCGCAGCAGCAGCGGACATGTCTGGAAAGGGCAGGTGTGAAAATCTGCAGTGGCGCGTGGGTTGCTCACAGCTCCATAGCCGTTCCGGAGGCTTCGCGGCCTCCGAACTGCGCAAGACACAAATACCGCATCCTCCCGCGCATAGCCCGCATCCCTCGGCCTGGCGGGGCCCACCTGGTCCCTCCCCGTACCCCACAGCATCCGCGCCCCACCTTCTCGCGGTCGATTGGCTTCTCTGGCTCCTTCTTAATTTCCTCCTGGGTAACGCGCGACTCGACCGCCATCTTCTTCCTTTTGGCCGCCAGACGCTCGCCCTGACCTCCGACCCCGGCCGCGAGCATGAGCACGGAGTATCTCGCGAGGAGAAGCTCGAGGCTTTATATGAGCCAGGAGGCGGGGCATCTCTCCCCACGCCAGGCGCGCCTGCGCGTTGCGCCTTGCGTGGGAGGGAGGGAGAGAGAGAACGCGCGAGGGAGAGCGAGAGAGGCAGGCTCTGCGCCCTCTAGGCGGGACTTCTGGGGAAAGGGTGTGTCACCCCGTGCCTCGTTAGCGAGATGTTTTCTCTCAACTGTTTCCTGGCGAGATGAGTTTAAAGCGACGTTTTCATCGGTAGTGATGGAGACCTTAACGAACACAAAACGCTTAAGGATATTACAGGTTATAGGTAAAAACTAGTAAGAAACAATGATCGCTTCCTTGTGAAAACGGGTCACAGGCGGTGCGGCCCGCGGGAGCCGCCTCTGCAGAGGCGCGAGAGCTCGGGGAGGAGGACGGAACGCGCCTGTGCGGTGCGCAAGTGCTCGAGGACACGGCGCCGGCGCGTGGGGTCTGCGTGCGAGGCGGCCTCTTGACCCGGTTGACGACTATACCCAGGCTGAGAAGCCGACCTTCAGAGTACACAGCAAAGAGACAGAGGCGCAGAGCAGGTGTTGGTGAAGTAGGTAGTTGACCCAAGCTACTCTCCAGAATGTGTAAGAATTAAAAAAGACAGCCCAGTTACAAACTGGTAAAATAACCAGGGTGCTCTAGAAGTGAAGAAAGCCAAAACGCCGACATTCATGTAGGGTGCTGGATGTCATTACTAATCAGGAAAGTCCTTTAAAACCACAGTGATTGGTTTTATTTTTATTTTTTTATTTTGGGGGGTACCGAGGATCAAACTCGGGACTTTGCTCTTTCGAGGCAGGCGGTGGAACCACTGAGCTAAATTCCTGGCCCAGTGATTGGTTTTAAAGAGTGTATCCGCTATATTTTAACAGTTGGAAACTGACAGTAGCAACTACTGGTACATTAATAGGAATTCTTACACACTGCTAGCGAAAATGCAAAGTGGTAAAACTATGGAAAGTAAGTTAGTTGAAGATATATGTATTTTAAATACTTAGTTGATAATTTTTTTTTTGAGACAAGGTCTGGCTGTGTAGCTTAGGCAGCTCTTGAACTCATCAAACTCACCAGATCCTCCTGCTTCAGCCTTCCAAGTGCTAGGATTACAGGCATTTGCCACCACGCCCAGCAGAAGATATGTATACTTCAGATCTAATGGTTCGGCTCCTTAGTGTGGAGAAAAATATTGCTCAAGTGTAATGTTCTTAGTATTGTTAAGAATGAAAAACTGGAAGCAGATCCAAATGTCCATCAACAATACAATAATCAGGGCTGGGGATTTAGCTCAGTGGTTTTGCCACGTGCTGCACAACCGTAAGGACCAGAGTTCGATCCTCGGTACCAAAACAAAAATACAATAATCAGTGAATTGTACATTATGGTATTAAAACTATCCAACCATGAAATACTTAGAATAAAAGTTTATAAAACATAAGTCTGAGAGACAATGGTGAGTATAAGAAGCCAAAAAATACCAACTGGGTGAATCCATTTTTACAACATTGGAAACAGGCAATACTAAAACTACATTGTTCAGGATGATTCCTAGTGATAGAACTATTAAACAGTGAAGCTGGTGTATGCTTGTAATCCTAGCACTATGGGAGGCTGAGGCAGAAGTGGGTTAGTGAGACCTTTTATATAGAAATATATAGCTGGGGATTTAGCTCAGTGCCACCTCACCTGCCTCGAAACTGCAAGGTTCTGAGTTCAAACCCCACTACCAAAAAATAATAAATGAAATAAAATGGATGGAAGTAGCTTAGTGCAAAGGCCCTGGGTTTAATCTCCAGCACCACAAAGAAAAATAAAACAACAAAAAAGAAAAGGAATGAAGTAATTACCACAAAAGTCAGTATGGTATTTCTGTGAAAGGAAAGATTCTGTGATAAGAGGGAGCAAAAGCAGTGGTTGAGTGTTGGCTTTTTTTTTTTGGTACCAGGGATTGAGCTTGCCCTTGCTCTTGCAAGGCGGGTGGCGGCACCACTGAGCTAAATCCCCAGCCTATAGTTGTTTAAATTATGTTTTTAAAGTACATTTACATTTTATGAACCCTTCTGTACCAGTGTTACACCTTGATTTAAAAATAATAGCCCCCTGTTATGGCTTGTATCTAGCTGTCCTCCTAAAGCCTCATATATTCATAGATAGGGCTTTTTGGAGGTGGCTGGATCTAGGGTGTGGGAATATGGGTTATAGGTGTGTGATAACGGCTGAGTCCACTGATTGATTTAGTATGGTTGTGGATGATGGAATAACTGAAGAGGGAAGACCCATCCTGGATGTGCATGGCACCACCAGTGGGCTTGTAGCCTGGATAGAATATAACAGGAAAGAAGGAAGGCTGCTTCCTGTCTCCTGCCTACCCTGCCATGGACTGTTTCTCCTCTGTAATGCCACCTTTCCTTGGAGCCAGCTGTCTGGAATGAAACCTCTACCAACTATAAGGTAAAGTAAACTTTTCCTTCTTTAACTTGTATGTGTCAGATATTTTGTCTCAGTAAAAAGGAAAGTAAGACAAACCCCCCCCAAGAAAAGAGAATGCCTATGAATTGATCAGAAAAGACAAAATCCAAATAAAATAATGTTCAAGAGATATGGACAGGCATTTCATAGATGATTACACACAAACTGTAAATATGAGAAACCAGTCTCATTCAGAGTCATAGAAGTACATTTAAACCACAGTGAGGTTATAGTTCACTCTCCTAGGCTGGCCAGAATGTGAAAGTCTTGACAACCAAGGACTAGGAAGAGCAGATAAAAGGGAATCCTTATAGTCTGCTTTCATCTACTTTGGAAAAATGATTGGAAGTAACTAGAAACACTGGTCATGTGCACACCTTACAACCCTGCTATTCTGCCCCTCATCCATACACAAGAAAAATGGCTGCACATGAGCACAGGTGACATTTTGGATATGGTTCTAACATGATAATGAATCTAGCAAGAGTATATTCAAATATGCTATATTGGAATACCATAAAAACTTGAAAGTAAGTCTATATATATATTCCTATATATACATGTGTGTGAGTGTGTGAGTGTGTGTGTGTGTGTGTGTGTGTGTATGGGGTTTTTTTGAGGCAATGTTTCACTTTGTAGTTCAGGCTGCCTTTGAACTCACTGTGTAGCCCAAGCTGGATTCGAATTCATAGTGATCCTACTGCCTCAGCCTCCCAAGTGCTGGGATTAGAGGCATGTGCCACCATGCCTGTGTATATACTTTTTAGAAGGAATATCAGTCACAAAAGCATAGGTACAGTAGGATTCAACTTATGCAATTTTTTCTCTCAAAAATAGGAAAACTCACTTTAAAATATTGTTTGGGTGAAAAAACAAGTGGTAAGTGGAAGCAAAGGAATGATTAAATTCAGGGTAGTGTTATCTCGGAAAGTAAGCTCAGTTAATACAGCTTACAAAATGCTCTGAGATACTAGCAATATGCTGTTTCTCACTAGGCAGGATGTGTTTTCTTTTTGGTACTGGGGATTGAACTCAGGACCTCGTGCTTTCGAGGCAGGCACAGTGCCACTGAGCTAAATCTCCAGTCCATAGGATATGTTTTTTCTTTAAGTTGTAGCTATATATTTTAGATACTTTTGTATGTGTGGTTTAGAGCACTGTCAAAATATTGTTTTTAAAATTTTTTTAGGCTAAGACTTGCCATGCAGGCAATGTTTAATTTGTTTTTAAGATGACATTTAAATGTCCTCCCAGTTATGATTCCATTATTAAGTCATTCAAAACCTTCATAGCATAAACCACAGATACATGAGGGCACTCTTCTCAGTCAATTAAGGAAGACACTGAACCTGATTGAAGATACTCATAATCTCTTGTTGGTGATATGGGGGAGATTTTTGTCTTTAAGGTTACAAGTTCTCATTTTGGGACCTTTTCAAATAACCAGTTCTCATGAAATTAGAATTTTCCAATACCTTGGGGCAGGAGAATTGCAGCTGTATTTTAGAAAGGTTAGGGTTGCTTCTCAGCATCCCTCAACCCACTAGTTGGTCTTCTAGGACTAGCTCTAAATACATACTAAGTGCAGTCATGTTTTTCTGTTTTACACAGACAATACTAAAATTCCAAGTACATACCCAAAAGAGTTTAAAGCAGGAACTCAATACTTCTGCATCAAAGTTCATACCAGCATCATTCACAATAGCCAAAGGAAGAACAGTTCTAATGTTCACCAATAGAACAGGTATACAGACAATGGAATATTGCTCAGTCTTAAAAAGGAATACATTTTTGATACTATGACATGAATGAACCTTGAAAACGTAAGTGAGGTAAGCCATACACAACAGTATTATAATTTTACTTCTGTGAGGCATATAGAATAGGTAAATTCATACACCTAGAAAGTGAAGTAGTTTTTCAAGGGCACCAAGCCACTGATAAGATAGAAAAGTTCTGGATATGGGTTGTAGTGTTAGTTGCATAGCATTGTGAATATACTTAATGACACTTAATTGCACACCTAAAATGGTTAGTCATAAATGTTATATAAATTTTACCATAATTTTAAATGTTAGAAATGTGAATAACGTATGTGAAATAAATCATCAAGCTGCTCTCTTTTCGACTCCCCCTCTGTAACATATCTCAACATTATGATTTGGGAAGGGCAGATTATCCTAATTAAATCAGGAATATGTGATGTGAGATTTTACATAGTGTGCAGGCCCCTGTGGATAAGTCAAATCCAGTGCTGTTAGAAGGATGGCTTTCTGATGGCAGGAAAGTAAGTGATCCTGAGCACTACATAAAATGTGTTTGTAAAAGATTGAATGAGATGTATTACTCACAGAACTTTCTGATTCTTTATAATAATGTTGTGGATTATGTATTTGAATCTCTGGGGGATTATTAAAGATTTTCAAATTCCTAGAAGACATTCTTTCAAGGGCATCTATGGGAGATGGAGTATACAGAATTCATAAGTACAGTATTCATGGGGTTCTATTTCAGAGACAGGTATATGTAAACAATCTCAGTAAAGTATCTGATTGTTACCCCCAGAGTACAAAAAAATAGGTAAATTTCTATTACATTCCTATGGGAATTAAGCTTGCTGGTAGATGATTGTTAACTTCAGATAGGTTACTTTCTGTCATCACAGGAATTCTCTGTAATTTCTGAGAGCCTACGCACCTGTCTGGCATGAGCATGAGAAGCAGTGTTGCCATGAACCAGTCCTGATACTCCTAACTGATCTTCCTGTGTCACTGCTGTGGCCATTCACACTACAGCTAGAGGGGTAGTGTTTAAATACCTCTAATCCCCTCCTGGGTATGGTGGTACACACCTGTAATTCCAGCACTCAGGAAGTTGAGGCTGGAGGATTGCTAAGAGTTTGAGGCCAGCCTGGGTCACACAGTTGAGAAGCAGCCTGAACCACACAGCAAGACCTTGACTCAAAAAAACAACCAAACAAAAAAGCCCCTCTAATAATTCCCTGATTAAAGACCTCCAAACCATCCCATTCCCATTTAGAATAAAAAACAGCTTTTGTACTAAGTTCCTGCTGACCCTCAGCCCTCCTCTCCTGCTGTGCCCTGATGCACTGTGCTGCAGTCACAGGGCCTTGTCTCAGGGTCCAGGACGTTTACACCTGCAGCTTCCTCTGCCTGAGGTGCTCTCCCCAGACCCTGCCCATCCTCTGCTCTCATTCATTTGATGACCAAAGTCATCAACAGCCATTTCCTAAGCTCTGTAAGGAAAATTCACCCTCTGCCTCTCCTGCCCCCAGCAGTCACCTACTTATTTCTCATGCGCATCTCTTTTCTGATCTCTTGTCAGTTCCTAGAAGGTAGGCCCAAGAGCAGAGGTTCTGGTTCTCTCTGTATTGCCAGCTCTTGGCCCAGACAGAGCTCAGCGGCTAGCACGCAGCTAGTACTCGGTAAATGTCTGTTTATTAAAGGATGTGAATGAACAGATGGGCAATGAGCAGCCTGCTAGCACTGAAACAGCCCTTGAATGTAGCATGGGGAAACCCCCCTCTCACACAGCTTCTCAAATGATTCTTCTGAGCACATGGCACTCACAGTGCATTTAGACCAAAAGAACAGGATGAGGGGTCAGACTGCCTTTGCAGAGAGTTGAAATGTCTGTCACTATTTTTCTTTGGTTTTTTTTTTCTTTTATTTTGAAAAACTTCTATAACTTATTTTAGGTATTTTTCTTTTTGGAAAGTCATTAATTTTTTTTCACGTAAAGATTAGTGGGTTTCATTTTGGCAGATTCATACATGCACGTAACATGCTTTGGTCATTTTTACCCTCCTGTCACCTCCCTTACCCTGCCTTCCCTTCTAATTTCACAGTTTATTGATATATTTTTGAAACAGGACCTCCAGCTATGTTATCCAGGCTGGGCTCAAGTGATCATCCCACCTCACCCTTCAAGGAGCTGGGACTATAGGCACACACCACCATGCACCAAAGAACGAGGAATACAGAATAATGAATGATAGTTTATTAGTTGGGGGGCTGGGAATTGATCTTAGTCTCTCTTGGCTAAAGACCATTAGCTCTGGATTAGGCACTATTTTTGATTATACAACATAGCAAGGGGGTGTGAAGGCAGATGTAAGGAATAGCACAACTAATGCACTAATGAGCGAGGCTGTAAAAAGGAGTAACTCTGTATTCTTGTGAAGGACAGGTCACAGTTAACAAGTCACCTCTGTTATCTTGCAGGTCATAGCTAACAAGCCACCTGCGTTATCATTAGCTAACTTCTTTTGGTACCGGGATCGAACTTGGGACCTTGTGCTTGAGAGGTAGACGGCAGCACCACTGAGCTAAATCCCGGCCCCATTAACTAACATTTGATCTGGGAGAATGGCTGCATAGTCATAATTCCTCAGCTGCAGTGTTTCCTTGCTGTTAGAGAGTCACGACCTCAGCTGTGACTGTTGGAATAGGGAAGGCTGTCTCCATACACCAGCTGAAGAGTCACTTAGAAATTCACAGGCCTTGGAGTAACTCAGTCTTAATCAATAGTTGAAGTATAAGCCAAATCAATAATATCTAAAGCCTGCTTAGTGTGGTTTCAAGCTGGTCTTTTGCAGGCTTTGAAGTCAGAATTTTAAATTTTAACTCAGCTATTGTTAGCTGCTTAATCTTGAGTCACTTCACTGCTCTGAGCCATGGATTTCTGGTCAATAAATTAGGAATAATAAAATATCAAATAGCCTACTGTGATAACTAAATATATATAAAATAGTTGGTACGGTGTTTGCTGTATTCTAAACACTCAAAACAAGTGAGCCATTAAAATCATCATCTTGTATTTTATCTCCTTTTGAAATGAGGCAAAAGTGTCAAATTAAGAGGCCAATTCCCTTTATGGTGGCAGGATAGTTGATTCCTTGAAATCTTCCTGAAAAAAATAGCACTGCCCCCATAACTACTTAATTATAACTCTTTACCAGTGTATTATCATGCATGTTCAAAGAAAGATCTCCCGTTTGGTCATTGCAAAATATTGACAGCATATTCATTCAGTGGAAGTGGAAATTGCCTTAGGCATTTAACCATTAAATCTGTAAAGAGAGCTTTTGGGGAAGGCTTGGATGGCTCTTCTGGCTCTAATTCTGAGATTGTACATGAGCCAGGCATGATAATATGCACTGGTAACCTCAGCTACTTGGGAGGCTAAGTTCTTAGTGTCTGAACTAATTCCTGGTAACAAATTAGATATCCAGGCAAATATCTCAGTGTTTTTGGCATTTGACAGTTCACTAAATGGTACCTAAAAAGCTTCCTATAACCAAAAGAGTGGCAATGTACCAAATGCTTAATTTCCTAAGGGATAACCTTAGGCCTTATATCTTAGTCACCCTCCTCATCACTGGTGCAAAATACCCAACACCTGAAACTGAAAGGAGACGAGGGTTATTTTGGCTCATGGTTTAGAAGTCTCAGCTCTTGCATGGTCAGCTGGTTCTAGGCAGAAGCAGCATGGTGGAAGGGACTGGCAGGGAAAGCTGCTCACCTCATGGCCAATAGGAAGCAGACCACAAAGGGCAGATGGGGAGGGAGATACACCCTCCAGGTGATACCCAATAACCTGCCTCTTCCCACCAGACCCCAACCCATAATAGCAAGTCAGGTAAACCAGTCACCTTCCAAAAGCCCAGCCTATGAGCACACAAGGATCTTGGGGACATCTAGATAAAAACCACCATGCCTTGGGACTTGAAAGCTCGTTCCAGGCAGATTTGGTGTTTTATGGTCAGGCTCACTGGGCCAGCAAACCAAGAATTACAAAAGTATAAAATCAAGACTTGTTGCTGGAATATGAAACTAGAATTCATTAATATGGCTCATCATTTTTTCCACCCAGTGGTAAGGATCAAACCTAGGGCCTCTTGCATTCTAGGCAAGTGCTATACCACTGAGCTGCACTCCAGACCCTTGGGTTGTCATTTTTTTCATAAAAGCACATCTTCTTGAGCATTGGAGATATTGTTAGATACTCCATAGTCTAAGAAACTATTTTACAATTGGAAAATTTTGCTGGTTCAATATTTTCCCCCACATTTTAAGTTTTTATTTACATGGGTTTAATTGTATTACCCTCAGAAAATAGAAATTTCCTTCTACCAAATGGGAAATTTCTAATTAGAATGACTGCATACAGTTTTTTAGGTATGAGGGAAATATCTAAATTCCTTCTTAAGAAAGTTAAAATATTTTGTTGTTGAGACAGGATCTCGCAGTGTAGCCCAGGCTGGGCTCAAACTCACAGGGACCCTCTTCCCTCAACCTTCTGAGTGTTGGGATCACAGGTGTGCGCCATCTCACCCGGCAAGAAAAGATTGAATTGGCCAGGTGCAGTGGTGCACACCTGTAACCCTAGCTACTCGGGAAGCTGATGCAGGAGGCTCACAAACTTGAGGCCAGCCTGGGCAACTTAATGAGAACCAGCCTCAAAAAATACCAAAAATCCCAAACAGGGCTGGGGATGTAGCTAAATGGCAGAGCACCCCTGGGTTCAATCCCCAGTACCGGAAAAGAGAAGTTACATGTTTTTATAAAGGGTATAAGAAATACTGAAGTAGAAACTGTTTCAACTTAAATGAGGGGTAAGAAGTCAAAATCATAATTGATAATTCAGATTATTCACCAGTATTCATTTGCTGAATGAAATTTTTTTACCAAATTTTACATAAGGTACAATTTATATTGTGACTTTCATTAAATAATTCTGAAAATGGGGTTGGGGATTTAGCTCAATGGTTTCGCCACCTGCTGCACAAGCTCAAGGACCTGAGTTCGATCCCCGGTACCAAAAAAAAAAAATTGTGAAAGTAACTCCAATACATAGCATGATTCCACTCTTGGTCTGTAGAAAGGGTTGTTTATTAATTTTATTGGTACATTTTAGGTATACAACATAATGACATTCAACTACAGTATTTTCTTTTTTTTGGTACCAGGGATCGAACTCAGGTCCTTGCACTTGCACAGCAGGTGGCGAAACCACTGAGCTAAATCCCCGGCCCAAGTACAGTATTTTCTTAACATTCCAGACATGCGTATCATTATTGTAGCTCCAAGGCATAAGAAGTGAAAAAAATGGCACATTCCCAGCCCCTCTGGGTGGGGATATTTGGGGAAGGGAGACAGCAGCATAGACACACACACCCATATCTGTGCTTGCATGCCTGCATGTATGTAATCATGGTACCTTTGATGAGGAAATCAACATGGCAGTGTGCTCTGAATCATTGCCAATAGAGGAGAAGGGACAGCTGAAGATCTGCAGATGAAGGTGCAGGTGAAAGGTGACCTCTGGGGAAGAGCCAAGATGGGAAGACAGAAAGGGAGCCAGGGTCCCAGAGATAGGAAAGACAGAGGAGAGAAAGGAAGGAGCTGAGGCCGGAGAGGGGGGCCAAGGGCCAAGTCACCATCAGCCTAAAGAAGGTATGACAGTTAGCTCAATTGTCAGTTTGACTGGATTAAGAGACTCCCAGAAAGGTGATTGGATTATTAGGGTGCTGTGCTCATCAGGGGATTAATCCTTTGAGGTACATAGCTGAATGTGCTGGCAGGAAATGGGGCCTGGTTGGAGTCACTGGGTGTGCCTTTGGAGAGTCTGTCTTTCCCTCTCCTTTTTGGGCATCCTGGGAATTGAACCCAGGACCTTGGCATTGACTACATTCCTGGCCCATTTTTTATTTTTGAGACGGCAACTTGCTAAATTTGCTAGGCTAGGCTCACATTGGCAATCCTCCTGCCCCAGCCTCCCAGAGTACTGGGATTATAGGCATGCACAGCCATCCTCAGCTTGGATGGTGTATCTCTTGTGCCACACTTACCTTGAGTACTGCGTCTCCACTGCTTTGAACTAAGCATCTTTGTTCTAGCACACCCTTCTGCCATGATGTTTGTGCCTTAAAGCCAGCCTGCCGTGGACTGAATCCTCTGAAACCATGAGCCAAAATGAACATCTCCTCCCTTAAGAGTTGTGGATGTTAAATATTGTATCCTGCCAAAGGGAAAGCCATTACAGTGGGAATTTGAACTTCAATTGGAATAGAGACTAAAAGGATTGAGTTTCCTGTTACAAGTGAGAAGACTGGCCAATTTAAGAAACAGAATCAACTGAAAAGCTACTGTAGCAACAACTCAGAACTGGGAAGAAGGTGGGTGAATCACACTTGAAAAACATGAAATCAAGTCAAGCGTGGTGGCACTCACCTGTAGTCCCAGCTGTTCAGGAGGCTGAGGCAGGAGAATGCGTGAGCCCAGGAGTCCTGGGCTATCCTAGGTGGCATGGTGAGACTGTCTCCAAAAAAAAAAAAAGTGCAAGGTCCAGTACCCCCCCTCCAAAAAAAAGAAAAAAAAATTCAGTCAACACATGAGTTTGAACAGTTGGTGAAACAGGCAGAATTGTCTCCCATGCTAAGTGCAGTGAGACATGGCTGTGTCCACACAGTGGATCCTGACAGGTCTGCCTCCATCACCTGGGATGAGGGCAGTGCCTGCAGTGAATTCTTTGTCTTCATTGCACAGAGGAAAATGCAGTGAACATGGAGCCCTGAAGGTGGCCCTAGGTGCTGTAAGTGTCACTATCAGTACACGAGGCAGTGGCCCCCTTTCCCACACGTAGGCAGCAACCTGAGGAAGATGTTAACACTTTCTGGTTCTAAGACTAACCATTACAGCATCCTCTAGAATCAGTGTTGTGGAATGAAGACAGAATTTGTTCAACACAAGCAGGCATCAGAGGCCTCACTTCCACTGAGCAAAGGTTTCACAGCTGGGAGTCTTCCTCGTTGAGGGAGTGACTTACTTTCCTGGCAGCCACATTCACACTCAGATGATTATGTATTTCAATCACCTCTGAGCAAGGGAAAGAGAGGGAAAAGTACAGGTAGACATGTCTTGTATGCGGAAGACATTTCAAAACGGCCAGCCAGGAGGGGACAGTGACTCTACATGCCACACCTGTTTTGCTCAGGAAAGTCAGAGATCAGCCACAATCCCAGGTGGCTGCAGGAGACAAACAGGCGTCAGGATGAATCCCTGTGGGCCAGGTTATCTCTGGGACCAGTTGCAAAGTAGTAACATGAAAATGCAGGGATGTCTGTTTTATTTAAACAGTGGGGACTGGCACTGCACCTTCAGATGATATTTTTAAACTTCTAAACTAGAGTTTTCAGCTCAGGCTGCCTGTTTAGAATCATCTGGGAAACTTAAAGCAACAGCAACAGAAACCAGCTGACACCACACAAATCTCCAGGGAAAGCCTGGGCGCAGCTGTGAACTCTTCCCTGGAGCTTAGAGTGCAGCCTGGACTGGGAATCCAGGATTCATGCTCACTGACTCAGGAAGGCGAGTTTTGACATCCAGGAAGCTGGGCGATCTCTGTAAGGCTAGTGAGGGCTCAGCCATCCCCTCTTCATTATTCATACAGTTCTGAGTCAAGGAATTTTTAAGGCTTAGGACCAGACCTAGACCCAATTTTCCCTTCATCTGTTTTAATGAGTAGTATAATATGCCTTTACTTTTTTTCTCTTTTACAAATATAGATTTTTGTTTTGTTTTTTTGAGACAAGGTCTTGCTGTATAGTTCAGGCTGCCTTTAAACTCACTATGTGGCCCAGGCTGGCCTCAAACTTACGGCAATCCTACCTCTGCTTCCTAAATGCTGGGATTACAGGTGTGCGCCACCATGCTTGAAAAGAAAAAATAATTCAGCTATGAGAATTTATAATAATATGTTTTTCTTCATAATTCTTCCATAATCTTTAGGCTTTTAATAATATTTGATTTGTAGCTCAGCTGCATGGTCTTTTTCTCTGCTGAGTGGTACAGGCTTGCAGCTGTACATTTGTGATTTACTCTGAGGTGAGGGATTGGGTGGGATTCGCAGCAGCGGGGACCCTACTGTGAACTGTTTGGCTTTCTTTAGTCAGAGGGAACAGCAGCAGCCAGCACTTCCTGCTGTGTGCACACATACACACACACATGCATATGCACACACAGGAGGCTGAAGCAGTCTGGTGGCTCCAGGTAGTGGCCTGTGCCCAGCCTGCCCTGACCTCACCAGCTGCTCCTGGCAGAACACAGGTGCTCAGATGCAGCCCTTGGATTCCAGGGTTTTGCAACAACAATGAGCTTCAGAAAGTTAGCTTGGCTCTAGGAGAAAAGGCAGACTTCCCAGAGGGAATGAGGACTGTCGCTAGTTCTGGTAGTAAGTGTACTGAAGTGTTCTTCTAAGGTCACCTTTGGAGAGTGCATTTTATCAGGTTTAGGGAGCAGCACAACTGGCCTCTGGATTAGTCACTGACAAACACCTGGCTATGGGCTAGGCAGGGCTGGGGATTCCCACAGGAAGAGTAACTACCACTGAAGAAAGCTACATTCCTGATCTTAAGAACTTTTTAAACTAGATGTGCCAGCCCTTATGAGCTTTCTCTCTTTTTCATTGTTTTCAGTGCTGGGAATGAGCCCAGGACTTCTCATGTGCTAAGCTCTAACCCTGAGCAACTTCCTCTTCTTATTTTCAACCCTCCATTGCTTTCCTCAGAAGCCAGAGTATTAGATTTTCCAGACCCCCTTCCCTCCAGAGCTCTAGGATTTACATTCTGCCAAGAACAGATACTCATGCACCATGAGGGCATAAAGACAGAGCCGAGGCTGGCTCCTGCCCAGGTGTCCTCCAGGAGGCTTCCTGTCCTTAGGCTCCCAGACAGCAAACAACGGTGTGCGCCACATGCTTTGCTCCTCCTTTTTTCAAGTCTCTGAAATCTAGAAAATCAATATTTATACTGCTGTATTGCAGTTATTTGCCTAAAACATTAAGGCAGGAATAGCTATGCTCCGATAGTTTGTGACGGCTATTGGGAGCTCACCTGTGTTGGCACAGCGGTGTTGTGTCGCTGTGACATTGTGTGCGTGAAGTACCCATGTGCAGTGCTTGTAGCATAAACACGAGAGTGTTTGCCGTCACTCGTCCTGTAGCTGAGAGCTTGCATTTTCTGTCTGTTTTCACAGAGCTTGAGAAATCCCCAAATGTCCCTACCCTTACCTAACTCCCTAATCTTGTTCGATAGTTAGTTTTCCAGGTTCCTTCAACTTTGAAGTTGGCATTAAGTTTTTATTTTGCTTGTTTTAAATATTTATTTTCTACTGTCATCAAAGCATACTCTTAAGAAAATTATTAAAAAGGGATATAAGCACATTTATTCCCTTAAAACCAACCAAAAAAACAAAAAAAACAAATTGTTTTTAGAAGATCCAGTGTGTGAGAACCAGCCACCAAAGGTAGAAGGTACTGAGAGACCAAAGAAAGCAGACAGCAGGGCATGGTGGTGCATGCCTGTAATCCTAGCACTTGGGAGGCTGAGGCAGGAGGATCTCTGTAAGTTCAAGGACAGCCTGGTCTACCTAGTGAGTTCAAGCCCAGCCTGACCTACATAATGAGATCCTGTCTCAAAACAAAAGCAAAAAAGCCGACAAATTTGGGATTGCCAAAATGTGTCCCTCGGACAGCAGCAAGAGAGGCAGATTCTTGTACCTCAGATTTCAGCAGCAGAAAGAAAGGGATTATATGCTAAGCCAGACAAAGTGGCCCATAGCCAATTAGAATTTATGATGATAAGCTTTTATGTATAAATACATTATTACTTAAATATATCAAAATCATTTGTGATAAAAAAACATTTGTAAGGTATTTGTAAAATAAAATAGTTGCAATTTTAAAAAAAGTCTCTGATTCCAAAAATAAAATCCCTTTCTACTTAAAATATCTGGAATGTTTTCTGTTTTTCCCAGCTTAATAGTGATAAAAGTCTTTGGTACCACCAGTTGCTCCAGGAAACAACCACAAAGGTAATACCTCAGTTCCTTTGGATTCCTGTAACAGAATACCTTGGGTTGAGTAAAATGATAGAATTTATTGCAGTTCTGGGAACTGGGAGATCCAAGATCAAGGGCCCAGCAGATTCACATCTGGGGAGAGCTTATTCCTCACAGATGGTGTCTTTTATGTGTCTTCCCATGGCAGAAAGGCAAAAAAGGCCAGCAGATTGCCTTGGCCCTCTTTGATAAGGGCACTAATCCCATTCATAAAGGGTGTACCCTCATGGTCTAGTCACTCCCCAAGGGCCCAGAATGTGGGAGATGAGACTTCAGCATATGAATTCTGCAAGGCACAAACATCTCAGACTACAGCTGCAGGGTTCTGGGATTGGCTATGGAGCTGGAAGGCAGTGACCTCATCAGGGAGGAAATGGGACCCTGGCAGTGCAGAGCTGCAGTGACCCAACACGATGACACAGTCACTACCTGTGCATGTGGAGAATGAAGCTTCCAAAAAGAAAACTATGATCAGGTGTCGGGAGTAACGCTATATAATTTTAAGGAAAAATCATTTGGTTAGCCTAGTTGTCCTGCCTACAGCCCAGCTATGGAATTCCGAGACATAATTCCATTTTGGCCTCCGGTCACAACTGAGACCTCAATCATCTGGTGATGCTGTGATTCTCCAGGACAAGATTACACAGCTGAAGACATCCTGGGAGGAACAAACATCTACTCAGTTCCTCATCGTTCTTGGATTGTTACATCTTATTTATGAAGGATGTACCGAACTCTCTGCAAGTCATTTGTTACATCTGTTTCTCCCGATGTACTGAGTACTGAATAAAAGGTGCGGTAAGCTGGGGGCTTTTGTCTTTGCCGCCCAGAGCAGCACTGATCAGACCCAAAGCTCAGCTTCTTCTCAGTCTCATTTTCCTACCTTTCCTGTAATTCACCGTGTGCTGCCATGGCTCGCAGGAGACTAGGACTTACTGCAGAGGCTCTAGTAAGGTCGCCTCTCACTGTTCCCTACAATCAGGGATTTTAGTTTTCAACTCAAGGCAAAGTCAGAAACCCAGAGATCTTCAATAAGTGACCTAAAAGAACCTTTTGTTTCTTGGGGCTGATGGGATAAAGCCTCACAGTGGCCCCCTCCCCATCCAAAAATTGAACCTGTAGATTGCAGAATTACAACAGATACTGAATTCACTGCGTTACCAAGTATCCTGTAAATCTGGGAGAATTTATGAGGAAGGAGAAGGACGCTGAATTCCAATGGGGCATTTGGGTGCATTTGGATGGATTCTGAGTCTCTCTGAAGCCCTTGGATTATTTCTTTCCAGCAGAGGAAGCTATTACTGTGTTGGCTGAGGCGACTGTTCCCCTTTGCCTGAAGCCCCTGAGGAAGCTCAACTCAGGCTGGTGCATTTTAAGGGACCAGAGATTCTCCTCAAGAGCTAATCCCATCCCCCAGCTTGGCGTGGGAATCTTCAGATTCCAGGGACCAAGTTCAAATCTGACCCATGGAGAGTAAGAAATCTACATGCTGAGAATACTGCAAAATCCTGGTAGGAATATGAACCCCCAAGTCTTACCCAGAAGCTGGACATCCTTGAGAGCAACACCAGCAATGACCACCCGTGGGCCAGTTACAGGGCAGTCCCAGGCCAGGGAGCAGCATGCACGTCTCAGCCCTGTAAGGGACTCTAAATTGTCCTCTGCCCTGTTGTCCCTTAGCACTTGGTGGGACACTCCTTAATTTGTGCTCTTTATCTTCTTAGAATTGAAAAACCAGTCCAGGGTACCTGAGCAAGGAGCCACACGGCAAGGGTGGGGAGAGTCTGTCCACTCCCCTCCAATGACTGACATTCTTCTGTATTTCATCAAATCCAAGTCCTACCAATTGGGGGAGGTATTGTAATTCTAAGTACCACTAAAAAGGGGTCAATTTGCCAACAGCACTTCTAAGACACAGTTAATTATAAGCTACATCCTGGTCCAGAAAGTTTAAAATGGGAAGGAAAAAAAAAGCATGTGTTAGAATTGTTGGGAAACAATAAATGAAATTCTTTGGGCTTGGCTCCTCCTCCCTTAGAACTTCTTGTTGCAGGAGGGAGGTACTTCCTTCCTCATGCTGGGAGTGCAGCCCATTCCTCTAGGTCACAGATCATGCCCAGACAGCAAATTCCTGCTGATTTCAAATATTTTTTTAAAGATACAGGGAAAATTATATAATATAGTATGTAAGGCATATTATTAATAATGTAATATTGTGCATGGAAAAACTGGAAATAGAATAAGGAAAATATTTACAAAGTATTGACAAGAGACTAGTATGTTTATCATTAATTCATAAATATATGTATATTTATATGTAATATCCTAAGATGAATGCAATTAATATGTATCACAAACATATTAATGAACATTTTTTATTTTATTTATTTATTTTTGGTACCGGGGATCAAACTCTGGTCCTTGCACTTTCGAGGCAGGCAGCGGAACCACTGCGCTAAATCACCACCCCATGAAAAATCTTTAAAGAAGATACTATCTCAAAAAAAGAATTTTTGCTGGACGAGGTGGCATATGTCTGTAAACCCAGCACTCAGGATGCTGAGGCAGGAGGATCACCAAAGTTTGAGACCAGCCTGTGCTACACGAGTGCCAGGATGGCCTGAACTGTATAGCAAGACTTTGTCTCAAAAAGCAAACCAAAATGAAAAGAATTTATAAGGAAAAATGAAAAGTCCAATTGAAAAAGAAAACAACAAAAGTTATTGAATATATCCATTCAAGAAGTATTTGTTGAATATTAACTATGTTGGGGCTCTGAATGGTTTCTGGGAATGTTCAGTAAATAAACAGCAACCAAAACTCTATCTTGGCAAAGTTTGTAGTACAGTGGTACCTCAGTTCACAAACTTAATTCTTCCTACAATTCTGAAAAAGATGGCCACATTTGAGTTCATGCAGGAAAGATGGCTACAGTTGTGTTCATCACCTGATGCAGAGTTTGCAAATCTGTTTGCAAACCAAATTGTTTGCAAACAAAATTATTTGTGAACCGAGACACCACTGTATTATGAAGTTAGCCAACTTGCTGTTGCTGTGACAAAATATCTGAGATAAAGAACTTAAAAGGAGACAAAGTTTCTTTTGGCTTATGGTTTCAGAGGTTTCAATCCATGGTTCTTTGCCTTGTAGCCTTGGACCTGTTGTGAGGCAGCTCATCATGGAGAGAAGCAAATGGCATAGGAGGCTGTCCTCCTTTGGGGGTCAGGAAGCAAAAATAGGATGGGGCCAGAGTCCTAATACCCTTCCAGGAGCACACCCCCAGTGACCTCCCTTTCTTCCATAAGGCCACACCTCCTAAAGCTCCCACCACTCACAGTAATGCCATAGGCTGGTGGCAAAGCCTTTACTACATGACCTTTGGGGGGACACGTGAGATCCAAGCCATAACATTCCACCCCTGTTCCCCAAAGGCTCATATTCATCTCACAAGGCAGAATGCCTTTGGTCCATCTCCAAGAGTCCCCATAGTCTTAACAGTTCCATCATGGCTCAAATGTCCCATGTCAAAACTCTCATCTGAGATTCATGGGAACTTAGCTGTGAGCCCCTATGAAAATCAAAAGAACAAGTAATATCCTTCCAAGATACAATGGCACGGGGTAAACATTCCCATTCCAAAAGAACAGGGATAGAGAGAAGGGAGAGGACCAAAGCAAAACAGAAACTCAGCAAGCTGCCAGCTCTTTGTCAGGCATCTGGGGCCCACAGAGGTGTGATGTCAGCCCCAAAGGACTTGGGCAGCCCTGCCCTATGGCCTTGCCAGCTGCAGCCCACATGGTCACTCTCTTGAGCTGGTCTGCTCACTGCCTGCAGCTTCTCTCAACAGGTCATCCATGTTCCTGGCATCTCTAACTTCCTGGGGTCTCCATTGCAACTTCAGTTTCCTCTCACAGCTCCACATGTGGCCCTGTCAGAGGCTGCTTGTCGGGACTTTGTGCCACACACTGTTAGTCTCCCAGGCTTTTCTTTGAAATCTTGGTGGAAATCTCCCAAACTGTATGACTCTTGCATCCTGCTTTCCTGAAAAACCAACATCACATGGTTGACACCAAGGTTTGCCCTGGTGCGAGAAGTAGCTGGGTCTACTTGAATCATAGCTGTGGCAGCCTGTATATGCCTGGAGGGGCAAATGCTTAGAAAGGAACCCCAGAGAAACAACTCCTAGGTGATCCTGCAGAGCAGGGCATCTTAAGGCTCTCTTCTCAAAGCAAAGTCTTTGAAAGGAGTTTTTGCTTTTATACCCTTAGCTCAGTAGCGCTATAACTTAAAAACTTCTTAGCCTGGCAAGGTGGCACAAACCTGTATTCCCAGCCCTCGGGAGACTGAGGCAGAAGGATTGTGATATTGTAAGACTCTGTCTTGGGGGCCAAGGATTTAGCTCAGTGGCACTGTACCTGCCTCAAAAGTTCAAGGTTCTGAGTTCAATTCCCAGTACAAAAAAACCCAGACTCTGTCTTGAAACAAAACAAATTCCTAAAGTGTAGGCATATGGTATGTTTACAGCAACATTTTTAAAATCTAGAGGATGGACACAAAAGCAAATGTTATGTGCATGAGTAGAAGCTCAAGGGAGGACTTTTGCTTCTCTTTCATTATTTCAATCTTTTATTTTGGTCTCATCAGGAAAAACAATAAAGGTATCTCAGTTAAAGGAAGAGAGAACTGGAAAGAAAGACAGCAAGTGTTGACAGTGGTTGCCTCTGGTTTGATGGACTACAGATCTTTTTTTCTGCTTCTTTACTATTGTTTATAACTTCCGAATGTCATACAATGAACCTTTATTACTTTGATCAAGTAGAAAGTTAAAATTTTTAAATTCAGAAAAATAGATAAAATAAAATGAAAAGGCCTAGAGGGGCTAAGTTACAACAGTCTAGAGGCTGCTCTGAGAGGTGATTATGGATTTTACCAGTAATCCAAACTATAGGTAGAAACTTCAAAGGATTCAGTAGAAATAGGTTTTTTGTTTGTTTTTAAGAGAACTAACATTTAAAGTGAGGACAATAGGACTTGTAAGTGCTAGCTGAGCATTGCCTGTACTATGCAAATGTTAGTTAGTCTCTGAAGACTGAAAGATTTGTTGACTTTTAAAAAAATGGTGCCCACCACTGGGTGTAATGGCACCCACTGCATGCCTGTAATCCTACCAATTGGAAGGCTGAGGCAGGAGGATCACCAAGAGTCAGATTGGGCTACATGGCAGGACCCTGTCTGTTTCTTGGAAGCAGTCTGTATGTCCATCAAGGGGCTAAAGGAAGGGGAGGGGAATGGGGAAAAAAATAAGAACCAAGATATACCATGTAAAGGTACAAATTCCCAATGATAAATGTCATCATACTGTATACCTAAAATATACCAATAAACTTGATGAATTAAAAAAAGATGAATGGACAAAGAAAATGTGTTTTTTATACATCATGGAGTATTACTGAGCCATAAAGAAGGACAAACTTGAGTCATTTATGGGGAAATGGATACACCTGAGACCATATGCTAAGTGAAATAAATCAGACACAGAAGTTTAAATATCACATGGTTTCTAAGAGAAATCCAAAATATAAATAAAGAGAAAAATGAAGGATAGTCAATAGGAAGTAGAGAGATAGATCTTTCTCAAATGGAGAGTTAAGAAATGGAGGGAGGAGGATGGAGGGGAGGTAAAAGGGATGAAAAAAGAATTAAGACATGTTATATAAGTGTGTCAACTCCACTAAAGGAATGTGAACAGCATGTACTACAAACATGCACTAATAAAAATAATAACCCAAATGATAACAACCCAAAAAAGCCATTTTAATGATAACTCAATATCCCAAAGCAACAAAATAACCAAACACTGAAATACCTAATAATTTTCATGAGATAAAATCAATCACCATAAGGTAATCAAAAAGCAAATGAAGAAACAGAAAAAAAAAGTTAGCAACTATACCACAAAGGGCCATTCTCTTTACCTTAGAGAGTTCTTAGAAACAGAAAAGGAGAATCCAGAAGAAAAATGGGTGAAGGATAGGAGTAGACAGTTTATAGCAAAAGAAGTCCAAATAGTCCTTGTAATGAAAAGATGATCAACCTCTCTCATGTAAAATAGGCAAAGTAAAACTTGAGACAACCACATCTCACCTGTAGGACAGGCAAAACCCCAAGGTTTAGGGAAATGGGCCCTCACATGCATTGCGTAGGACCGCCAGATGGGACAGCCAGTCTGAGGACATCTGGTCAGTGCAGCACTCAGTCCAGTGAAGAAGGGTGTGACCCTGAACCCTGTTTCTGAATGCATGTGTGTGGAAGCTTATATTGCTAGGCTTGAAGAGCAAAGAATTTACACAAAATATCCTCATCATTAATAAGTTTCTGGCAAAATAAACTGGCCCATTCACAAAAAAGGGTGATATGTAAAAGTGAAGAAGAATAATGTCATTGTCATTGTCCAGGACATATTGTTAAATAAAATTCCATGTGCAGAGTATTGTAAATAATGAGTTACATTTAGTGTATAGAAGGGGATTGTAGGAGCATTTGCATTTATTAGTGTATACATGAATGTAGGAAAGACCCACGGTGTGTGTGTGTGTGTGTGCGTGTGTGCACATGTGTACATGTGTACTATTTTGAACCATACAGATGAATTAACCACTCAAACAAGAAAATACGATTTGTGTGTGTGTGTGTGTGTTTGTTTGTTTATTTGTTTTTTGGTAGCAGTACAGGGGATTCAACCCAAGGGCTTTGCTCCAGCCCTTTAATTTTTTTTTTTTTATTGCTAAAAGTTCTTGCTAAGTCTCTAAATTGCCCAGGCTGAGCTCAAATTTGCAGTCTTCCTGCCTTAGCTTCCAAGAGTGCTTGGTATTGCAGACATGGGCCACTATGCCCTGCTGAAATAAATGTCTTAACACAAATAAGTAAGCAAACAAAGCAATGCTCACTTAGTAAACTGAAATTATACTTAGAATTTGGCTCAATTGTTTATGCTCATAAATCACTTCACATTTGAAGGGCTCCTGTGAATTGGAGGAAAGAGGAATTCTAGATTACAGGGATGAAACAAAAATTAGAAAAGATAAAAAACCATTACTTAGGTTTTGTTGTTGTTTACTGTGCGAGGTGTGGAACCTAGAGCCTCACTCATGCTAGCCAAGTGCTCTCCCACGGAGCCACACCCTTGCCTTCTGTCTGTGTGCACGTACCAGAACCTTTCAACACTCCCTTCCTCATGTGACCATGGAGTCATGGATGATGACTCTCTGAATCTTTCGAACTCTTTTCTGTTTATTTTATTGTACATGTTTGCAGTAGATGCAGTTTACATTCATCTTGAGAGGTGAGTGCATGTACCTAACAGCTTGGTTCTTTTTTTAATCTCCTTCCCCTTCCTACCTCCCTCCCTCCCTCTCCCTCTAAATCCCCTCTCCCTCTAAGTCCCCTCTCCCCATTTTCAGTCTTGCTATTATCCTTAGCTCATGTTTATGGCATATAATGTTCACATACATTGAGGTTATTGGGTTCCTGTACAAGGCGTATCTTAATTCTTCTTACTTCCTCCTCCCCTCCCTCTCTCCCCTTGTCCTCAGTCTCCTGGACCCCTTCTCATTTGCAGGAGATCCATCCTCTTTTCTCCTTATATCCATTCTTTACTGTGTTCTTTGTTTGCACTTTGCCTTACTCAAATGAGACAAACCATACAATATTTAAGCTTGTGTGTCTGGTTTATTTCACTCAACATTATGTTTTTCAGGTATATCAGTTTTCCTACAAATGCCTCAAATTTACCCTTCTTTATAGCCAAAAGTATTCCATTATATATAGATACCGCATTCTTTATCAAGTCATCTGTTGGTGAGTATACAGGCTTCTTCTTGGATTTAGCGATTATGAATTGTGTTGCTATAAACATTTGTATGCATGTATCATTGTACTATAATGTCTTTAGCTCTTTGGGGAAGATACATAGAAGGAAAATAGCTGGGTTACATGGAATTTCTAATTTTATTTCTTTGAGAAACTCCATACTGATTTCCATAATGATTGTACTAGTTTACACCAACATCAAACTGTATTCTAATTATTTGCTACTGAGTCTTTCTATACCAATACCTGGCACAGAGTTGACTGACACTCACTGAACATTATTTCTTTCTCTTAGATGGCAGTGTCTGTATTATTTTTCCTTGTATCCTAAGCCTTAGCTTGTACCTGAAATACAACATTTGACACACATTGGTTGAAACTGTGAGTGAATGGGTGAGTGAATAACTGGTCCTATGTAATACATTTAAGAACATCAGAAAAAGGAAACATAAAGCGAAAGTAGTTGTTCTGGGTGTGTCTTGAGCTAGACTTCTACTAGGAGCAAGGTAGAAAATTTCCCAAACCTCAGTCCACATTACAAATTTCATGCACACACAACCTGCCATTGCTTAGACCATGAAGCCACTGAAACCTTACAAACAGAATGGCCCTGAATGAGAATCTCTGAGAGATTCTACTTCACCTCTGAATTTACACACAAGTTACTATAGTTTCTTTGGCAGTGCTTAAAAGGGTGGTTACGAGGGACAAGCGATAACTACTGATACTCTGTGCCATCAAACTGTGCCTGACCTCTATCCAGCTTCCCGACTGGTGACTGGTGACTGGCACTCAGAGGAGGCAAAGCTGGAATTCCCTGGCTGATGATGTGGCTGGGCTCAGTCTGTGGAGGTGCTGTTGGCTGGGGGTGTGCTGCCACCAGATGGGAAGGTCCATGAACGGTCTCCATTCCATTCCTAGGGTAGTTAGGTGGTCCCAATGTGTCAAGGACAGAGCAGTGACAGGAAATGATGAGGAAAGCATCTTCCAGATCCTTAATCTATTTGTAAATACCTTGCTGAATTTCTATACCTTCACTTTCCAAATCTGGATAAGAAAAACAAGACTTTTTAGTCATTTTAATTTTGTTTCCATTGGCCATTCTTCCAATACCATTTGTGTTGTCGTGAACTTTTGAATTGTATCTGTTTATGATGTCTACATAAAGACTCTTCTAGGTTCTTGGTTATATTCATAGTGTGAAAATGAAAAGAAATAAGGGATAAAAGTGGAAATAAGGAATGAGTAGTGCTGAGTAATAGGCACCATAATTCCCCAGAGCTGGCCACAGACAGAGTTGCGATCACCGCTTCTCACCAAGACAGGACGCAGAGTTGAGCTGCAGCATTTCAGAGTCTGGCTGTTGTTTTTGGTCGGTTGTGTTTTGCAGTATTGGGGCTGGGGCCCAGGGTCTCACACATGCTGGGTAAGTGCACTCCCGCTGAGCCACGTCCTCATACCCAAAGTCTGGTTTGAACCGTAGCTTCATCACTTGTGTGAATTTGGGCAAATGACCTGCTTTCTTTGAACCTGTTTTTCCTCCTGTAAAATTAGGATAATTAAAAACTCATGGGATTATTGGGAAAATGAAGGGGAGTGATGTTTGTGGCAAAAGCACCAAGGTCATATTTGGCATAAGTCACTCCTTTCTGCTTGCTGGGGCTAATTCAGTAGCATGCTAGCTAAAGTCCTGGGCCTTAAGCTTGTTCCTCTTTGATCTAGTTACTACACAGTAGTCTCCAAATTTAAAAGTTAACATGCATGAAGCTCCTGGGGCTTTTGCTGAGAGGCAGGTGTGTTCTGGCTCCCTGAGCTAATCCCCAGCCCCACAAATGCATATTCTTTCTTTCCAGACCCACATGGGGTCTTTAACTCCAGCAGTCAGCTCTGAAACAGACACAAAAAGCAGAGGAGCTCCAACACACACTCACTGCTCCCCACAGCAATAATTCCGTGTAGTTTCTGGCTACTTGAGTTTTACAGTGTTTGTTGTTACATTTTCATCTTGGCTTAGGCTTTGAATCTGACGCTCCACCTCCTTCCAACAGTTTCCACCTGGCCTCTGCCAATGATTTAGGTTTTATATGTGTGTTGTTGCCCTGGGCTACTCCCCACCCCACACAGCAGGAACTAGCAGAGGCTAAAGATGAGTCAGTCAATTGCTTCAGGCCATGGCTGGGCCAACAGCTGAGCCAATGGCTGACACCTTTCTGTCAACATGAGGTGTGTTCTGGACAGTAACTGATGCATTGCTGAGAATGATCTGCGAACCAAGACACCCCAGCTGTGCAGCCAAGGTCCAGTTTTCTGTATATCTGTCTGATGGTACTTTTCTTTTTCCTCAAAGGGAATAATCATAATGTGGTGCTCCAGAGCAGAGACTCAGAGGCCAGCTGCCGGCATTTGCTTCTGGCTCTTGCACCCACTGCCTCTGAGGGACCTTGAGGAAGTCACTTAGTGCAAAGCTTTCAGTGTGTCCCCTCCAAAACTCAGATATTGTCAGTGTGACAGTAAGAGGTTGTGGTTTTAGAAGGCGATCAGACCATGAAGGCTCCTCACTCCCGAATGGGATGAAGGATTTTCTAAAAAAAATGCTTGCCACAGTATCCAGCTGGCTTGCCCTCTGCCTCCTGCTGTGTGAGAACAGTGCATTTGTACCCTCATCAGTCAGCCAGATGCAGCACCTTGACCTTAGACCTCCCAGTTTCCAGAACAGTGAGAAAATAAGTTTCTTTCTTTACAAATTACCCAGACTTAGATATTTTGTCATAGTAGCACAAAATGAACTGAGACACTTAGCCTCCCCTGCCTAACTCCTCTGTAACTGAGAGATCCTCATATCAGTGAAGAGAATTAGATTGAATGAATTAGTATTTGCTGGGGACTTAAAACAATGCCTGGTACTTAGGAAGGGCTTTAAATGATATGTGTTGGTATGAGGGTTGAACTTGTTTATGATATGTCTTTGGTATGGGGAAACTGCTTTTTGTACATGGGAGAACAGTTTTATGAGATGTATTTTTAGGAGCTTGGGTTTGGTTGGTTATTGGCATTAACATTATACTTGATAGGCCTCCCACCACCTCAGCAGCTATTATGTATAGTAGCTGCCCTCTTCCTATGCTGCCTTGCCCCCTCCCCTGTGTGACGTCATGCCAAGATGGTTGCTCCCACCAAAGAACAAACCCTTCTTCCCAGCATGCCCCTGTTCCCACCTAGAGAGTAACCTAATACTCGCTCACCTCCTACCATCTAGTGACATCACCGGCTCCTCCATTCCCTAGTCACTACCTCACTCAACCCCGCCTCAGCCCCTATAAGCCCCACCCCAGTCTCTTAAAAGACTCTCCCTGCCCCAGCCATATTGCTTTTGTCTCTCCTTTGTTCAGAGGTAGCCCAGCAGATCTATTCCCCTAATAAAGGCTTGTTGTGGCCTGGTCTGGTCTCGGTCTTCGGCCCTTTTACCTGACAATACTGATCCAAGAAAGTGTACAGTGTCAGTTGGCCAAAGTGGCAGGATTCAGGAAGACTACAAAGTGAATGAAACCTCTGCACAGACAACAGACAACACGAACCAGTGCTACTGTCAGGGTATGAACTCTGCAGGGGCCACTCCTTGCTGTCACAGTCATCACCATGTGTGACATGGCAGTGACAGATTTCTTACAGGAGGCGCTATGGAGTAAAGGTGCAGCTTGGCTGGGGAGAGGCACTAGGGGTGGAGTAAATGCTGGGGGCAGAAGTGGTAGGTCCCACAGGAGGTGGGGTAGGGGCTGGGCTGAGAGAAAGAAGGATGACCTGGTGACAGTGTGTGGGCTTCCTGGCCATCTGGGTGTGAATCCACCCACATGCCTGGCACCATTTGCCAGGCCCTCAGCACCCCTGCACCCACAGCCTTCTTGCTACAGGCTATGTCCTGCTGCAGCCTGGATGGGTCAGGGAGGCGATGAGGCAGGTGATCAGCCCATTAGAGCTTTGAAACAGGAGGGTGATCAAGGTCTGGCTGGCCCCTGCTTGCACCTGGTCATCTTGTAGCCTTCTCCTAGCAGGACCTGGTTAAAATTGTTCTCTTCAATCAGTCCCTCTACAGATCTGTAGCCATTAGATATGAGGGCTTGCTTTTTATAACATAACATGAATAAATTATTCCCAAGCATCACCATCTCTTTGTTATAAATCAAATTAGAAACATCACATTTTGCAACTTCTAAATCCTAAGAGCATCACATTTTTTGTTTCTTTTCTAAGTAAAATTACATCCTAAGAAATAGTCAGGATTGTAGTTAGAGAGAAATTTAGAGTTTTACTTCATTATTAAATGTTCCCAAACTAGCAATAGAAGGAAAATTTTACATTAGCAAAATGTAGCTACCAGGAAAATAGAAGCATCACATGCAGTGATAACACAGCACAATATTCTCATTAATGTCAGAAACACTATGACTATGCTTCTGATTATTATTATAATTATTAATTTTTTTTGCGGTACTGGGGATCAAACTTAGGACTGTGCTTGCAAAGCAGGTGAAGCACCACTGAGCTAAATTCCCAGCCCTAATTCTTTCTTTCTTTCAATAGAAAAATATTGTCCACTGGTTTATTTTTCCAAGGGCTATTTATTTATTTATTTCCAAAGCAACAGGCCATTTACAAATAAGTTGATCTGCAATGATGTGTATTAAAATGGCAAGTCTATCAACTGTTTGAAATCTAAATGAAAAAATATTTTATTAAGACATATTTGATCTGTGAGTTGAAAACACACATTCTGGTGGAATGACAGATTCATTTTTGTACTCAAAACACATGAGCACCCAAACTGTCCAAGAACACTTAATATTTTAGTAAAACAGAAATGTGAAAATTAAGGAGGGGGAAAGGTATTTTCAGAAGGAACTCTTTGGAGATCAGTATACTGCACATAAAACATACAAACCACACTCCTGGTGCACATAAATACTAGTAACAGGTACTCAGAAATGGCAACGCTCTAAACCATGGATAGTAAATAAATTAAAGGTATTTCAGATACAAGGGATAAAACAAAACAGCAACTAAAGAATGAAGTAACTATCTCCACCAACTTAATCCAGCTGATTATTTCTTTATCGTAAGTACATTTAACTAGAAGTTCTGGTTGATGGAATAAGAAAAATAAGGGAGCTCTATATATTAGGGAAGATCAATAGTGTAATCATTTGGCAATCATACAATAGTCTATGTAGAACATTAAAAAAATCAATTGAAAAACAAATCAATTGACAAAATTCATAAGATTAAAAAATTCACAAGATTAAAAACTCAATAGAAAAGTGAACAAAGAATTTTAATAAACACTACAAAAAGAAGATACAAACACATGAAAAGATGTTTACTATTAGTTCATCAGGAAAAGACCAATTAAAGTAACTACACACATTTGAATTTAAAAGACTAACTAGAACTAAAAAAACCTGAAAATAAGGTTACACATGCTTATTATTCCAGCACTCTGGGAGGCTGAGGGAAAAGGTTTGCAAGTTGGAGCACAGAATGGGCAACTGAGTGACTTTGCAAGAACTTGTCTAAAAATCAAAAAGGGTCAGAAATGTAGCTTAGTGTGAAGCCCTGGATCAATTCCCAGTACGACACACACAAAAAATGTTTTAACCACCTGGAAGATGCTAAGCTAAGGCCAGCATGTGGAGCCACTGTAAGTCTAACGCTGCCAGTGAGATGTAAAATGGTGCAGTGACTTTGGAAAACACTTTGGAGTTTTCAAGTTCTCAAGTTCAAACTTTTTAAATTTGTTCCTAAAACTTCCATTCCTAGGTATGTGTCCCAGAGAAAGGAAAACATTATGTTCCCACAGGCTGTGCAGAGATATTTATACCCCCAAACTAAAAGACCCCCCAAATTTATTAATAGATGAATGGAGAAAGAGTGGAATATACTCAGACGCAACAATGTGGACCTATCTCGCAATATTTTGCTGAATGGAAAGTAACAAAAACAAAGAGTAATTTGATTTCACTTATAAGAATTCATGATTAATCTCAAATGACAGAAACAGATTAGTGCTTGTCTGTGGCTGAGCTATAGAGAGGTTGTCTGCAAAGGGAACAATATGGAGTTTTTTGGGTATGATTTAAATGTTTGTTTTTTGAATTGTACACTTCAATGAGTATATTTTATTATATGTAAATTATATCTCAATAGTTTATTTTAATTAGTCTTTTACCCTGGTTTTTCATGTCCTTTGCTTCTTTTGTTCTTTATTTTTTCTTTAACCTGCTTTAAACAATGGAATAGAAGAAACTCCTTACAGAAGTAAATTGAGTTGCAAGGATGTAAAGCCCTACTGATCCACCGCATTCACTGACCCTCCTCCTCCATTCTCCCTTGCTTCTGTTCAGTTGTGTGCAACTCTAAGTTTTAGTGTCTCCCCTGTGTCCAGCCCCCTGCTGCTTCTGGACTTCTTGGTTGTGTTTTCTCTCTTTAGATCAACTCATCTCTTCCTCGGCAAATTCGCACACTTCAAGCTTTCCCTGGCGTGGCCTACACGACGGAGGATACCCTCTTCTCACTAGCTGGTAATCCAGCCCTTACTGCTGACCACAATAAGGCCTGGCCAACAAGTCCCATGAGGAACAGGACATCCACCTGTTAGGGCAGAGCCCCACCCTCTTAATTACCCCCAAACCTCACCTCCTCATAGGTCCCACAGGATTAGGGTTTCAACCTTGGAGCACTCTGTGGGCTAAGTGCGTGTCAAGGGAGGAGGGACGAAGCCCAGGGAAGGCTTCAGTAGAGGAAATGCTCTGAAGACTGCACAGAAGAGGACTGACTGTGTTACTCCAATTGCCAGAACTCGCTTACTCCTAATGCCCAATAATGGATTCAAGACAGAGCCAGGATCTGAGTTTCCTTGTTCTGGCTGTGCTGCAGCACAGAATCTCAACTTCAGATGTCACTGTGTTCAGCCAGTTTGTACTTGAGCAGGGGAATAGTCTTCCCTTGAGGACTGGTGGGTAAATGATGATAGGAGCAGACCAATTACACCGGGGTGTCAAGGAGTGAGGTCGAGGGGTGCAAGAGAGGCTTGTGTGCTGTGGGAGCTGTTGAGTGTTGCTCATTTAAGTGGTTTGAATTGGTGGTGAGCAGCCATGTGACATGCACTAACAGAAACCCGAGTGAAAGATCAGGCTAGCACGTGGGAGTCACCTGCACAGAGGGGACGGTTGAGGCTATGGGAATGATAACCTGCTGGAATGCAGTGCTGGGGTGGAGGTGAAGGGGAGCAGGGACCTGTCATGGGTCTCTGGATCAGTTACATCCCAGCATTTTAGAGCATGTAGTCCAGCCACTCCAATTTTGTAAATGAATAAATTCCAGCCCCAAAAGAAACACATCCAAAGTCTTGCTGGTTACTAACTGACTTGAAATTCGAATTCTAGTCTTCTCCCTATCTACATCAAGGGACTTGTGTTAGCTTTCATCGTGATGACAAAATGCCTGAAATAACTTGGAGAAAAGGTTTATTTTGGCCGATGGTTTCGGAGGTTTCAGCCCATGGTCAGTAGCCCCCATTGTGTTTGGGCCTGTGGTGAGGCAGAGTATTATGGCAGGGAGAGCCAGAGTGAGCTGCTCATCTCATGGTGGCCAGGAAGTGGGATGGGGACCAGTGTCCAGGATCCCCTCAAGGGCATGCCCTCATGGCCTAAATTCTTCCCAAAAGTGCCACAGCTAGCAGTCGAGTGCTAACACACGGGCCTTCAGGGAACCACAGCTCCACATTGTAGCATAAGACCAGGCACCCAGTTGTGTTCATTGCTATTGTCAGCTTCTTGACTGGTTTAACAGACATATGGTTCAGGATCCGACCTGACTGTGAACTAACCTCTTCAATTCCTTTTCAGAGAAATTGTCAAGGAAAGATGCTTCTGTAAATATTTATATTTTATCCAAATTCCACTTTTTTTTTTTCAGTACTGGGGAATGAATCCAGGATCTTCCTACTGAGCTACATCCCCAACCCCCTTCTTAAATTTTTTTATTTTTTTATTTTTAGGCAGGGTCTCTCTAAGTTGCCCAGGCTGGACTTGAACTTGTGATCCTCCTGCCTCAGCCTCCCATAGTGGTATATACCACTATGCCTGTCTCCTCGTTCCCCTTCTTAAATTCCACTTGAGTATTAGAAGAAATTGATGTAGCTGGGCATGGTGGCCTTGGCAATTTTGTGAGACTCTGTCTCAAAATAAATTATAAAAAGGGCTGGAGATGTAGCTCAGAGGTAGAGTGCTTGCCTAGAGGCACAAGGCCCTGGGTTCTATGCCCAATGCAGAAAAAAAGGAAAAAAATTAATGCAAAGAAATACAATAAACAATAAACTCAGACACCCTAGAGAAAGTAATTTCTCACTATTGAATCATAATATAAAACAATACAATTTCTGAAACTGTAAAGACATCAAATGTGCTATCCAAGAAGGGATAGATTTTTATAACTTCAGCTTATCTTATGCTTCCTATCCACTGATAACTCCCCCACCCCTCCCCGCCCCTTCCCGGCCTGCCCCACTCTACTTATATCAGTCTAGAACACCAGAACTGCTACTCGTAACTTTTTTTTTTGGTACCGGGGATCAAATTTGGAACTTTGCACTTGTGAGGCAGGCTGCAGAACCACTGAGCTAAATCCCCCGCCCTACTTGTAACTCTTTTAAAGATCACTGACATACTTTGGATGGTCTGCAAACCATCCTTCATCTCTTTCCCCTGGGCTGGATGTATACACATATGATTGGCAAAATGAGACAACTTTAAAATTTAAAGAGAAAATATTGAAAAACTAAGAAAGATGCTATATTTCTATTAAAACGGGTACAACCGTAAATTCTACCGTAATTCATTACTTTAAATTTCTGTGCTAAACTTGATGGCTTAAAAAAAAATACACAATTGAGGTTTCATGAAACATGGAGAGAGAGGTACCAATGACAGGTACTCTGAGAAATCAGTGGCACAGCGCATCGTGATGAGGGCTGGGTTGTACTGGTCACCTTCAATTTTAAACGACCCTGCTAAAAAAATGAACATAGTTAGGCATGCTTGTGCATGCTTGTAGTCCAGCTGCTTGGTAGGCTGAGGAAGAGAGATTGCTTGAGCCCAGGAGTTTGAAATCAGCACAAAACCCCAACCTAGTAAACAGCATGATAATTAAAATTAAAAACAACAAAAAAATTAAAAAAAAAAATTAAAAAAAAAACCCAAATAAACAAAACAGACCAGAAGATCAATGGAAACAACTCCAAACACACTCAGCCACCTTATCTTTGACAAAGGGACCAAATACCTGTTTTTATCACAGTAGCTTTGTAGTGTAATTTCAAGTCAGGGATTGTGATACCCCCTGCCTTGCCCTAGTTGACCAGAATTGCTTTTGCTATTCTAAGTCTCTTCTGGTTCCAAATGAATTTTAGGATTGTTTTCTCTAATTCTGTAAGGTATGTTATTGCTGTTTTGACTGGGATTGCATTAAATCTGTATAACAATTTTGGAAGTATGGCATTTTCACTATATTGGTTCTGCCTATCCAAGAATCTTTCCATTTTCTGATATCTTCTTGATGTGCTTTTTCCTTTTTTAGACAAGGTCTCACTATGTAGTCCAGGCCAGCCTCAAACTCATGGCAATCCTCCTACCTCAGCCTCCTGAGTGCTGAGATTACAGATGTGTGCCACCACACACAGTGATCTCCTTTTTCAGAGTACTGTAATTTTCAATGTAAAGATCTTTTACTTCCTTTGTTAGACTGATTCCTAAGTATTTCAGTTTTTTTATGCTACGTGAAAGGTGTGGTTTCCTAATTTCTCTCTCAGTGAGTTTATTGTGTACAGGAAGGCTATTGATTTTTTGAGTGTTGACTTTGTTTTTGTTTTTTGTTTTTGGTACTGGGGATTGAACTTGGGTCCTTGCACTTGAGCAGCAGGCAGTGGAACCACTGAGCTAAATCCCTGGCCTATGAGTGTTGACTTTGTATCCAGCTACACTACTGCATTTGGTTATCAAATCCAGAAGTCTTTTGGTGGAGTTTTTGGGGTCTTCTATGTAGAGGATCATGTCATCTGCAAATAATGATAATTTAACTTCTTCCTTTCCTATCCTTATTCCTCTCTCTGTGGCAGGATTCTCGAATAGAGAGAGGGGACACTGAGGCTCTTTCCAGGAAGTAGCATTTATTTGTGCCAGCACTCAGAAGATTCACATCCAGAGGCTGAGCCTTGAGCATGGCAGTTTTGCCTTTTATGCAATTTTTTTGTCTTTGTCTCCCTTTTATGGTAACACATTAACAAACTACAGCCTGACTGAGTACAAGCTATGTTACAGAGCTGTGCTAGAAGTACACATGCGTGCATAGGAACTAATTATGCCATGTTGTCTTTCTTGTTCTGAGAAGGCCCTCGCCACATTCCTTCAGGAGGGCTCCTTCCACATTCTCCCCTTCGGTGCTCAGAGCCCTTATTTTGGGTCAAAGAGCATCATCTTGATTTAAACATTTCCATAGCACCATCATGTGCATGGCCATTTTTCTTCTGACCAGTGTCTCAATGAGGCTAGAGACAGACTGTATAACCAGGAAAGCTATGCTGGGTAGGATTAGACAAGTTCCCAAAATTAAGAGCATAACACCTATAAGGGTTTTGAATCCCCCAAAGGTCAGAAACCATTCTCCAAATAACTCCTCAGGATTCCAGCCTTTCCAGGTCTGGATTGGGACATGAACAATCTTTCTTATCTGGTCTGTGATCTTTTCTATAACTTTTCCCTACCATCTATCTGTAGGCAGAAGTTGCTTAGGTTAAACTTTCCACAAACTCCTTCCTCTGAAGCGAGCAAGTAATCTAAGGCCAAGCAGTTTTGATAGATGGCATTGCAACTTTTGGTTTTCTGTTTGGCTAACAAGTTTCCACAACAGCTTGCAGTCTGATTATGCAGTTTGACATGTAAATGGGGGTGCAGTAGCCGCAGGACTCATCCTCTGCAGAGGCGGCAGGGGCATAATATTGGATTGTATACTCAGGAGGCCATTCATCATCTTTCCTATCGCTAATTCATAGGGCACATCATTCTCTTTGGGGCTCTCTGTCCCCATACACCCTGATTCCCAGATGTCTCCCTCACCAAGAGTGAGAGTAGGAAGAAAGATGGACAGATTGTCCCTAACACACAAGATTCTGACTGGTTTGGTGGGAGTACAGTGTAGGCTGATCTTCCGCAAATTCATTACAGCTCGCCTGCCATTCGATGTCTGTGTCTTTGTTTTCCCAGCTCCCCTGGAGATGAGAGAATTTGGACAAGGGGTGAAGATTTGGCTCAAGGTGATCTGGGGACCCCCACCATTGGGTTTCCCGAGCAGTTGAGTTTTAAAATCTTTGACCTAGTCATGTTAGGCTTCCAACAGGGATGGTGAACCTTCTTTCCTACCAGGCAAGGCAGTTTTTCCCAATAATTGAGGTTTTGAGGAGCTAAACTCCTGTGGTAGGACTGGGGTACCCTGTTTCATTATAGGGTTTGTGGAGATCTAGTTCTGTAGCCTCCCATGGCCATTGATCTCCCATGTTGGTTCCCCCATATACATAGCAAGAAGAGACCTTTAGGGTCTAGGCTATAGTCTCCGCCAGGTCCAGAAACAAGTGTCTTGTTGTGACTGAAATGGGAAGGGAGCTACTTTCTATTTCCTCATAAAAGCAATGGAAGATCTCACAGGTTCAGGTTCAGAGTGAGACAGTGACCTTATTGAAGTACAACATGGTCATATATATATGACAACCCCAAGGCCATTTTTCCACATTTTTCCATTTTGTGTCTCCTGGATTAAAGATAGTACTTTTTTTTTTTTTTTGGTACCAGGGATCAAACTTGGGACCTTGCACTTGTGAGGCAGGTGGTGGAACCACTGAGCTAAATCCCCAGCCCCTAAAGATAGTAAAATTAGTGGGATTACAGGCTCCCAATTTACAACTGGAGGTGACAGCCTTCTTTTGGAGAAGTGCTGTCTTTTACCTTTCCAAGAGGCCCACAAGACACAGCTCCAATAGGGGCAGTAAGCCCAGCAGTCACTGTAACATGTGGATTGGGGCAAGGCTTGTTCACACATATACTTGTCATTGAGCCTGTATTCTTGTTCCTGTGGTAGACTACCACAATTTTGGATCAACAAAGGGCTTCTATTCATAGCTGCATACACATCAAAGAGCTCTGATACTGGCATGTGGGGATTGGTAACCTGGGTTTTGCTGATTAATTGCCTCTCCTCCTGAGATTGTTGGATCTTTAACCATTTCTCTATTGGAAGTACTGCAGGTGTAAACAAGTGTATTGACTCCTTTTGGTAGATAGAATTGGTGGTCTTATTGTGTCTGCAGGTCCCCAGGACTTTTCCCTGGCGTGAGAAGTGGGTATGTTATAGTAAAAGACCCAAGTGACTCCCTGGCCTGACCTGGTCATGCAAATACATGGGTCATATGATGGGGAGCTCAGGTCTACCAATAGGGCCCATAGTAAAAACAGCCAATACCAGCAAAACACCCTACCCACAAGAGAAAGGTGAGGACTAACCAGCACCTCTCACCATGATTCCAACCCGCCAGAGCAGTCTTGGCAAGGGCTATGGCAAAAACCAGAGCTAGAGACCCAAGTACAGTTAGGGATGGCAGCGCATAACAGATAGCCCAGACACAAAAAGGATGCAGTCTATTCATGTCACCAGTTGGTGGCATCCTCAGACTTCTGCTGTGCATAGACTAGTCAGCCTCTGGAGTGACTAGAGCAGGGCTGCTGTTTCCTGATGGTGTCTCTGGGGTGGAGATTGGCTTCTTCCAGATTGTCATCAGCTTACATGGTGCCAACAGGTGGGGAAAACTCTCCCAGTTCTGAGACACTGGCTGAAGTTGTGGTGAATCCAAGGGACTATTTTGGCCACATTTACTCCAGTGGGGGTGGATAGGATAACAGTGAATAGGCCCCTCCAGAGGGGTTTTAGGAGTTGGACATTCCACTCTTTTATCCCACAGCATCTCCTGATTTAAAAGAGTGAATGTCTGTGGTCAGACTCACAGGCAATCATACCTTAACCCATTGGTGTAGAGTGGCTAAGGTCAAGCCTAACACCTATATCTGTTGCCTCAGGGTGAGATTTCCAAGCTTTTTAAAATCCTCCCCCCTTATCCCCTTAACAAGAGGAGGGGGTCACTCATAGAGAATTTCATAGGGGGAAAACCCCATCTGTTTATTGGGGCCACACCTAGTCCTCAGCAGGGCTATTGGAAAGAGTTGGTCCCAGTGCAGGTGGATCTCCTGACAGTTTGCTCAGCTGTAGCTTTAGAGTCTGGCTCATTCGTCCCACTTTTCCTGAGCTTTGGGAACAGTATGCTGTATGTAGTTTCAAAGTAATCTTTAGTCCTTTGGCCACCAGCTGCCCCACCTCCATGATGAATGCTGACCTATTGTCTGACCCTATGGCAGTGGAGAATGATTTCTCTCAAAAGAAATCAGGCCACCTCAGATGCCTTTTCCATGTAGGTGGGGAAGGCCTCTACCCAGCCTGAGAAGGTGCACACAAAGACTAACAAGTACTTGTAGCCACAGACCCAGGGAAACTTAGTGAAGTCCACAACCACATTTTCAAATGGGGCTCCCCTCACACTCTGTATCCCAGGAGCAGCCTTGGGTCCTTGAGACAGGTTATTGTGGGCACATGTTTCACATTGTTCATGCACTACTCAGGCTATGCTGGAGAGCCATGGGGCTTAGAAATATCAACCTATGGCAGTCTTGAGAGCTGTCCAGCCCATATGGGTGTCCTGATAAAACTTTTTGACCGAAGTTGGAGCCAGGGCCTTTGGGATTGCTACCTGGTTGTCTTCAAATTTCCACCATCTGCCTGAGAGGTAACTTCTATCCTTGGTCTCAAACCAAGTACTCTCAGGTTGTGAGTAGTTAGGGTCCCATTCTACCAATGGATTAGGGAACAGTGTGGCAACTTCTGCCATTGATTCTGTCCTTACCCTGAAGGCCATGAGCTTTGCTTCCCAGTCTGCTTTAGCATTTCCTCAAGTGGCTGTGGTGTCTCCAACAGTACATGACTGCTACTTCTTTAGGGGTCAACACAGCATCCAAGAGTTCAAGGATTTCTGTCACATTTTATATCTTTTCCTCCTGAGTTAATAGACCTTTTTCTTTATTTAAAGACCCATGTATGTGGAGGGTGGTGAAGGCATACTTAGAGTCTGTGTGTATATTGACACATATCCCCACTGCCAGTTTGAGGACATAGATTAGTGCAATGAGTTCTGCCTTTTATTCCAAGGTCCCTTTTGGCAGAGACTTTGCCTCGATGATGGAATTCAGAGATACTAGTACCCTGCAAGACATTCTCCCTCTTTCCCAAAACTGCTACCATAAGTGAAATACTAAGCATCAGAGTCCTTGAGGGGATGGTCTCCTAAGTCCAGTTGGCTGGAGAACATCTCATCTATGACCTCAATGCAGTCATGATCTGGATGACCCGACTGGACAGGCAGTAGGGTTTCCGGGTTTAGGGTCTACACCAATTCTAGGTGAATGTGCAGTTTTTCACACATTTTTAAGCACATTTTTACCATCCCCTGATAGCTGACAACCTGGGTGTCAGCTAGTATTGCCCCTTGTATTTCATTAATGTCAGTATTGAGTGAGGCACTCAGACTGTTAATTCTTGTCCCATAGTCAGTTAGTCAGCCTCTTCCACCAAGAGAGCTGTAGCTGCAAGTTGACAAGAGTCCAGTTCCATGGAGAGGTATGCTACTGGCCTATGCCATGACCTCAGGATCTGGGTTAAAACACTCACTGCTATCCCAGTACACTAGTGGGTATAGAAGAAGAAAGGCTTAGTCATACCTGGAAGTTCCAGGCCTGGTCCATTGTGGAAGGCTTGCTTGATCTCTTCAAAGGGTTTTTGCTGTACTTGTTCCCACAACAGAAGTTCTCATTCTCCTCACTTTGCGGCTTCAAAAAGGGGGTTTTCCAGGACCAAGAAGTTAAGTATCTACAGAAACCTGTGCCCCCGAGGAATTCCCGGACCTGGCATTGAGTCATTAGAACTGGTCATTGAACTAGTCATTAAGCAAACTTCCTGCTTTCTCTTGGACCTGAATTGGTGCTATCCCTGCAACAAATGGAAACTGAAGTATTTGACCCTCTCCTGGAAAATTTGGGCCTTTTTTCTGGAGACCTTGTAGCCAGTCTCCCACAGTAGAGTAAGGAGCTGTTGAGTTCCTTCCATGCAATCCTCCCAAGACCTTCTGGCTAGAAGCAAGTCTTCTACATACTGAAGCAGGACACAGCCATATTGTTTCACTGGGAAGGCTTTCAGATCAGTAGCTAGTGCTGTGCTGAGGATGGTTGGGGAATTTCTGAACCCTTGGGGCAGCCTTGTCCAAGTCAGCTGGACTTTGTTGCTGTTTTCTGGATTTTCCCACTGGAAAGCAAAATTTGACTGACTCTGTGGGGCCAGGCAGATGCAGAAGAAGGCATCCTTGAGCTCTAGACATGTAAAAAGGCAGCTTCGGAGGGGATAAGACCCAGGAGAGTGTAGGGGTTTGTGACAACCGGGTGTGGTGTGACAGTGATCTGGTTTACTATGTGTAGATCCTAAACTGGTTGATAGTCATCTGTGCCTGGCTTCTGGTCTGGTGGGAGAGGTGTGTTCCAAGGTGACTGGCAAGGTCGAAGGATCCTATAAATCAGAAGGCTCTCCAAGTGTTTCTGGAGCCCAATCTATTCCTTGCAATGGATGAAATACTGTTTTTGGTGTATTGGCTCTGCCCCCAGCTTTAGTTCTACAGTTACTGGAGATATGTTCCAAGCTAATCTGGGTGGATTATCTTCAGGCATATCCCAGGTACTCTGAAGGGAAGCTCAGGACCCTGTTATGGCCTCTCTATGAGACTGTAGAGGCACCATTCTTTTCCTTGGGGAATCATAAGATTCATGATTTTTGCTTCTGGTTTATGCAGAGTCAGGGAAGCCTGTCCATGGGAATTGAAAGTTATCTGGGCCTGCAGCTTTCCTAACAGGTCTCAACCCATTAAAGCCACAGGACAGTTGGGAAGGTATAGGAATTTTTGACTGACTTCATGGCCACCTAAAATGCTTCTTTGGGGCAGCAGGAAAGGGTAGTATGTTTGGTTGCCCATGCCTCCATGATAGTGGCCTGTCTCTGGGAAAGGGGGCCCATGGGTTGGGTCACCACAGAATGCTCCACCCCAGTGTCCAACATGAAATCAGTGGGCCAGCCCTCCACATTTATTTGGACCATAAGCTCTTGGTACCTAACAAAATAGAGCCTGGTCTGTCCTAGTCCTCCTCATATGTCCCATGGTGGCCGTTCCTACAAAATTATCCTCTGATGCCCCACGTGGCCTCTGAGTTGGCTGGTATCAGCCCTGCACTACTTGACCTCTGTCCCCTTGTTCAGGGGGAGGGAGAGATTTCTAGCTGGTAGGGGCATTCATTCTTCCAGTGTCTGTACCTGTAAAAGTGGGCACATTGTTTCCAGTCTAGCTTCATCCCTGGGTGGGGTGGCCCCTCCTGCAGGCTTCCCCATTGGTCTCCTCATTGGCCTCCTCACTGGCTTCACCCTTTGTCCCTGGACATGTCCTCAAAGTGGTGTCCCAATCATTCTGCCAGGGTGGCTGCCAGCAAATATATCCTTTTTTTCATCTTGTGACCCTCCTCCCCTTGGGCCTCCTGGTTTTGGTTGACAAACACTTTTGTGGAGACCTCCAACAGTTGGCTGGTGTTCATTCCAGTGAAACCTTCCAGTGAAACCTTCCAGCTTCTGTAGTTTGTGCCAGATAATCTTCCTGAGTTTGGCTGGTGAATGCCACATTTACCATCCATTGGTTCTCAGCCACTTCTGGGTCAAAGGTGGTATACAGATGGACACTTCACATAGCCTCTTACAGAACTGGCTTGGGCTTTCTTCTGGAACCTGGAGTATCTCCAAGGTCTTGCTCATGTTCTTGGCACTGTTTCTGCCAGCCTTCAAACCATTTAGGAGGGCCTCGTGGTGAGTCCTCCCTCTGCATTTGGGTCCCATTGGGGATCTTTTCTTGGGAAGCAGTCATAGGTGTAAGCCTGGGGTTCCAACATTCTGGCTGGAGCACTTTCTTCTAACCATCATACTCAAGGTGGCCAAACCCAGGGTGGCCTGAGTAACCTAATGATGCTCTTCAGTATTGAATAGAGTCAGACGGAGCTACTGGGAATCAGTCCATGTGGGCTGGTGGGTCTGGATAATGTACTGCATCAAGTTAATCATTGCCTTGGGTTTCTCTGTATATGAAGGGGTGTGACTCTTCTAATTATGGAGGTCAGAGGTGGTGAAGGGTTGGTACACTAACACTCATTCGCCTCCCTGGATTTGCCCCTGTTGGTTATAGTAAAGGGGTCTCTGTGTCTCTTAAAGTCACATCTACATGGAGCCTCAGCAATGCTAGAGGGTTGGGCTACCAGACGGGTCATCTCAATGAGTGCCCACAGGCGTATGAGGGGTCAAAATGGGCAGCTTGGGGGAGGCTGCCATTGAAGGGGTTTCTGGGGAGCCCTCAGACAGCACTGAAGAAGAGGCAACCTCTGGGGGGCTGACAGGCTCTGGTAGGGCCTCTGAAGTGGGGGCAGCAGGTGGCAGTGGCAGTAGTGGATACAGTGGGGCATAGGGAGGTGAGACTTCTGGCTCTCCAGACACAATCAGTTTATTTGACTTTGGCTGACATTTGAAGGTAGCTATTACTCTAGCCATCATCATGCTGAAGTTCTCTTCAATGCAGGCTTTCATCTAAGGTGGTGAGACAGGACCAATTCTTGCCAACAGTCAAGGTAAGGAAATTAGTGGGAGTGGCCCGGATCCTCCACCATGACTCTGAACACACAGCTAACTAGCACTTTATCAGGTGAGCCCTTGGAGGGCCAGCCCAACCCAAATGATGGCCAATCAATTTCACAGAACATCAGGCTGGGGATTTAGCTCAGTGGTTCCACCACCTGCCTTGCAAGGGCAAGGTCTGAGTTTGATCCCTGGTACAAAAAAAAAAAAAAAAAATTTCACAGAACGTCTGGAGTTTTCCAGGAGTTAGCCTTAACACCATAGTAACCTGAATATCCCTTTTTAAAAATTCTTTAACATACACTCTAAGGGAGTTGCTTTACACTGCTTTCCACTCATCTCTCCCTAGCAGACATCTTTCATGCACAAGAGGGGAAAAGGGGGAAGGGAGGGGCTGATATGGAGGGACACACACACTTACTTCATCTGTCTCTGGCCACTCAGTGAGATATTTCAGGCACCTCTTAGCATTGGTGTACTCAGTAATCCCTGGCCTGGATCAGACTCCCGAGAAAGTCTGATGCCACCATATGCTAAATGAGGTCTCCACAGAACCAAAGATCAAGACTCCACATTCGCTTTTGCCTTTAGGTCAGGTCAGAACCTTCTGGCTGTCTATCTCATTCACACAGAAACACACAGCTCCAACCTGCAGCCCAGCACCCAGCACCCAGCACCCAACACCTCAGAATTGCAGTTTCATTGTTTCAGTTTCAATGAAACTTACTCAGGCAACCCTGGGAGGTGATCAGGCTCCCCTTCTCCCTCTTAGAGGCAAGGATACCAAAACGAACCCAGGCTCTTACCAATCTGATGGACAGTGCTTCCTAAGCTAGTTCCTGGGCCTCACCAGGTTCCTTTGTGCATCCAGGGGCCCTCATTCCCATGTGATGGAAGGAGCTAGTCTCCTATGGATCAAGCAGTCTGCTAGTGCCAAGCAACCTCGCCTCTCCGTCAGGTTTACACCCTGGTCTAGAAACAGCATGTCCACATCCTGGGTGAGCCTCCAAAAAACGTAGCAAGATTCTTGCATAGAGAGAAAGGGTATTGAGGCTCTTTCAAGGAAGTAATGTTTATTCATGCTGGCACTGACTCAGCAGATTTACATCAAAAGGCGGAGCCTTGAGCATGGTGGAGTTTTGCCTTTTATACAATTCTTCTGTCTTTGTCTTCTTTATATACACTACTGCCTGATTGGGTACAATCTATATTAAAAAGCTGTGCTAGAACTATACATGCATACATAGGAATTAATTATGCCACATTGTCATCCTTTGTTCTGTGAAGGCCCCCACCACATTTCTTCAAGAAAGGTCCTGCCACTTCTCTTATCTAATTGGTTTGGGTATTGTTTCCAGAACTACATTGAATAATAGTGGTGTTAGTGGACATCCTTGTCTTTTTCCTGATTTTAGGGTGAAAGCATTCAGTTTTTGTCCATCTTTTATGATGTTGCTGTTGGTTTGTCATATATGGCTTTTATCAGATTGAGATAGACTATTCCAATTCTCTGTAGGGTTTTAATCATGAATGGGTGTTGGACTTTGTCGAATGCTTTTTTCTGCATCTATTGAGATGATCATGTAGTTTTTATCTTTGATTCTGTTAATATGATGTATTACATTTATTGCTTTGTGTGTGTTGAACCATCCCTGCATCCCTGGAATGAATGCTACTTGGTCATGATGTATAATCTTGATGATTTGCTGCATTCTGTTCGCCAGCATCTTATTGAGGATTTTTGCATCTATATTCATTAGGGAGATTGGCCTGTTGTTCTCATTTTTGGTTGAATCCTACTCTGGTTTTGGTATCAGGGTAATGCTTTCTTCCAGCAATGAGTTTGGGAATATTGCTTTCCTTTCAATTACATTAAAGAGTTTGAGGAGTAGTGGCATTAGATCTTCTCTAAATTTCCTGTAGAATTCAGCAATGAAGCCATCAAGACCTGGGCTTTTCTTTATTGGTAGTTTTTTAACTATGCATCTTCATTTTCATTAACTGATATTGGGTTATTAGAATTTTTATATCACCTTCATTGATCTTTGGTAATTCATGTATGTCTAGGAATCTGTCCATTTCTTCTGTGTTTTCCATCTTGTTAGAATACAGATTCTCAAAGTAGGTATTGTTGACCGTCTGGATTTCTGCTGGATCTGTTGTAATTTTACCATTTTCATTCCTAATTGCATGGATTTTCCTTTTTTTGATAAGGTTGGCTAAGGGTTTGTGTATTTTATTTAATCTTTGAAAAAACCAACTCTTTGAATCCTTGTTTCTTTGTATTGTTTTCTTAGTCTTAATTGCCTTAATTTCTGCTCTGATTGTTTAAATTTCCTCCCTTGTGTGAGTTTTGAGCTTGACTTGTTCTTTTTCTATAAGTTTGAGGTTCAATGTTAGGTTGTTTATGTGAACTCACTCTGTTTTTTTGATGTGAGAGTTCACTGCTATAAATTTCCCTCTCGGACTGCTTTCATTGCATCCCCTAAGTTCTGGTATTGTAATGGCATTATCTTTTAATTGTAGAAACTGTCTAGTTTCTTCTTTAATTTTATCTGTGAATGACTGGTTTTTCAGGAGGGTGTTATTTAATTTCCATGTGTTTATAGGCTTTTGTGGTTTCTTTTGCCATTGATTTCTAACTTTATTGCACTATGGTCTGATAATATGCATGGGACAATTTCAATTCCTTTGCATTTACTTAAGCATGTTTTGTGAGACAGTATGTGGTCTATTTTGGAGACCATCCTATGTGCAGCTGAGAAGAATGTATGTTCTGATACTGTGGGGTGGAACACTCTATAGACATCTATGAAGTTCATTTGTTCACAAGTTTGGTTCAGTTATGATACTTCTGTATTAATTTTTAGTCTAGTTGATCTGTGTATTTGTGACAGTGAGGTATTGAGGCACCCCATTACAATTGTATTAGTGCTTATTTGATTTTTCATGTCTGTTAATATTTGTTTTATATAGTTGGGTGTGCTGGTATTTGGTGCATATATGTTTATGATTGTTATCTCTTCCTCTTGGATTGTTTCCTTAACAAGTATGTAGTGACCTTATTTGTCTCTCTTGATCAGTCTTGGCTTGAAACCCACTTTGTCTGCAAATAGAATAGCTACCCATGCTTTTTTCCAGGTTCCTGTTGCATGAAGTAGTGTTTTCCATTCTTTGACTTTCAGTCTATGAATTTCTTTTTTTAAAAAATATTTTTCAGAGCAATTTATTCATTAAAATCTATTCAGTATACCATCAACAGTTTTCCTGTGTGTATTGTGCTGATAAATAGACACTGAGAAGATTTAACAAGCTTGTCATTTAATAAGTCTGAATTCACTTTCACCACATGGTGTTGTGCACGGTCATTTGTTGCAACAGATTTCTTTAACAGATCTTAGTTTTTAAAAAGTCATAGATACTGTTAATTCTGTATAAACTGGTGGACAACAAGTTATTTCCTTTGTTTTGACTTATAAGCCTCAACTTCACTGCAGAATAAAGAAAGCATAATTGGTCACTCATATAGAACATTATTGTTTCTATAATTTGAAGCTTTCTGAATGGATGGGTTTAGGCCTGGTCTAACTGTAAAAAGATTACTTAATGAGTAGATTATGTGGAAATTGTACAAAATGTAATTAACTTAATCATAATAGCTTAAATAGCACTATATTACTAGTTACTATTCAAAATAAAAAAACCTGTTTTTGAATCCCCAAGGAGGTGGCGTGTGTTTGCAGCCATGCCACTCTGCACTGAGGGTGGGGTGGCGATGCAATTCCAACAGAAACATTAGCTTCAGGAAGAGTCACAAACACTTGAAAGAATGGCTTTAATCATCATTCTAAGGAAGTGGGGGAATGTGTGCTTTAATTAAATATGTATCATACCAGTGATCCGGGCAAGGCTGAAGATTACTTCTATTGTTGATGGCTATAAAAATTAGTTTGTACATGACAAGACAGTAAAAACAAGCAATCCCTTTGAAACAAAATTTTAAAATAAAAAAATGTTCACAGTGGTTTGTATCAACAATAATATGCATTTTATGACAATAACGTACAGATTCAGAGCACCTTAGGGCTCTTTATATTCTAAAGAAAACAAGCATTTACATTATCCATGGGTTATACTGAATTTAAAAAAGATCACTTATACACTTACCCCTCCCCCCGACAGGATAAACTGTCCTAGGGTGTACAGTTTTAACACCATCATTAAAGTTGTTTGCAAAAGGAACAGGGAATTAAAAACAAAACACTTTTCCTTGGGAGTGGAGCATCTTTCATTTGCTGTTACAACCAGCAAATGCTATTCATTAAAACAAAAACAAAAGGGTCCCCACAAACACAGATCTGAGCAAGCTGACCAGTACACATTACAGTTTTTAAAATGAAGGTTATATACTCTATGTTACAAGTCCCAACTAAGCAGTGTCAAAATGACATCTATTTCTTTGCTTGCTTTGTGGTCATACCCCTTGGAGGTGTTATAGGTCTGTGGCATTCGGCTTCTTTTTCTCTGCAGGCTTTAAAATCTAAAAGGAGCACATTAATGTTTCATCCACACTCATCATGGCACCTGCATTATCAAACTCTCCACAATAATTGGGTGCAGAAAACAGAGTGACCAACTGCCTCTTTGCAAAAAATTCATATCCATCTTCAACCACCTGATAGGCTCTACATATAAGATCCAAATCATGTTTATGGAGAAATTTTGCAACCACTTCTGTACCAAATGTGAAGGGTACTCCTCTGTCATTTTCACCCCAGCCTAAGACATCTTTATCAGGGTCAGACCACAAAAGATCACAAAGAAGACCTTGATGTGGTACATCAAGTGGTCGCATAATTTGCCGAATCTGCTCCATAGATTGAAGATCTGGTGATAAAACCTCCATGACAGCAGAATATTTTCTCATCCACGATGGCTGCTATTGGTAAACAGTTAAAACAGTCTGTGAAAGTTTTCCGTAGTTTAATGTTGTATCTTCTTTTACATTCATCATAAAATCCATAAATTCTGTTGATGCTGGCACATTCATGGCTCCCTCTGAGAAGATAAAAATTCTCTGGATATTTGATTTTGTAGGCCAGTAAAAGGCAGATAGTCTCCAATGGCTGCTTCCTCCTGTCCATATAGTCCCCAAGACACAGTTGCTTTCTGGTGGAAAAGCACCATATTGAAAAAGCCGAAGCAAATCATAATATTGTCCGTGGACATCACCATATATTTTGAGTGGTGCTTTGAGTTCTAGCAGGATAGGCTGACTGAGAAAGATCTCATGAGACTTCAAGCACAGTCCTCTGATTTCATTCCCCTGTAGCTGGACATTCTTAACTGGCTTGGACCCTCTCACTTCCAGCAGCCATTGTATAATGCTATCGATGTTGAGTTTATCTGTATCCGCCATCGCCTCCCGACCGCCAACCCTCCTGCAGCGGCACGCCGGCTCCCACACCGCGAGCACAGAGGCGGGTGGCGGCAGTGGAGGCAGCCGCCGTGGCAGGTCCCCCCACTGCCCCACTCCTTGCTCTTCCTCCTTCTCTCCCCTATTGGAACCTTTTATGAATTTCTTTTTTAGTTAAATGTGTTTCTTGTATGCAACATATTGTTGGACCTTGTTTCTTGATCCATTCTGCCAGTCTATTTCTTTTTATTGGTGAATTGAGACCATTTACATTGATAGTTAACTGATATGTGTTAACTTATCCTTGTCATGCTATTTTCCTATTGTTGGCTCTCTGTATTCCCCTCTGTTTAATTGTTTGCCCTGCCTAGTAGATTCATTCTGTTGGTGTTCATGGAGTTGTAGTATTCATTATCTGTGACTATAATATCCTTTAGAATGTTTTGGAGTGCTGGTTTGGTGGACATGAATTTCTTAAGATGTTCATTGTCATGGAAGTATCTTATTTCTCCAACAATTTTGAAAGATAGCTTTGCAGGATACATCAATCTTGGTTAGAGATTGTTTTCCTTTAGGGCTTGAAATACTTCACTCCTTGCTCTCCTTGACTTAAGGGTTGATGTTGAGAAGTCTACTGTGATTCTGATGGGCTTTTCTTTATAGGTGATTTGTTTCTTTCCTCTAACAACTTTTAATATTTTGTTCTTGTGTTGAATTTCTGGAATCTTGAATAGTATATGCCTTGGTGTAATTTTTTTAAATCATGGCTAATTGGAGATCTATATGCTTCACTTATCTGTATGTCAAATTCTTTTTCCACACTTAGGAAGTTTTCTGCCATTACTTCTGTGAATAGTTTTTTTTTTAATGTCATTTGCACTGTCTCCTGCTTTTTCATTGACTCCCATCAATCTTATGTTATTCTTCTTTGTATCATGTAGCCACTGTTAGATTGATTTTTTATGGTCCCTTGCTATTTTTAAGAAATCTTTTCATGGTCATTAACCACAAACCTGTCTTCTTGATCTGATATTTTCTCCTCACATTTGCTCATTCTGCTGCATATACTTTCAATAGAGTTTTTAATCTCCTAGATATCTGTTTGAATATGTTTCATAGATTCTATTTCTTTCCTATACAGAGCATTCATGGTTTCCATTATTTTCCTAAGCTCTTCTACTTTTTAAAATATCTGTATTTACTCTAGATTCACTAATCATGTCTTTCGTTATGGTAATCACCTCTGTAGTTATCTGAGAAATTATATCTTATTTGATTTTTTTCCTAGAGTCTCATTAATCTGCTTTATTACTTCTGCTGTTACCACTTCAGAGAGTCCAGTTGGATTGATTTTGAATTGTTCTACTTCATTGCCCCCTGGATTTGCCTTTGGCAATCTGGCAGTCTTGGGTTGCATCTTGTTTCTGTGTCTCCTCATTTTCTATTTCTTTTTAGTTTAATTTCTGCACTGATGTTTATAAATTGCTTATGGTAGGTAGATTTACTGGTAGTATTGAAAACCTTTAGGAAATGACTACTTCTCAGAGATGTCTTCCAGGGGTAGCTGGAAGTTTGTTGTAAGATCCTATTGAAATTATTAGCCTAGCCCCTGGTTCTTTGGCACTGGCCTATAGTATTGTTTAGATCCTTAGGCAATTTTAGTCTTGGCATACAAGGAAGAACAACTGATTAGAACAACTATTTCACCTGGACTAAAGTAGTACAATCAATAATAACAATAACAGCAGCATCAAGCACAGCCTAGAAAATGATAAACTGTAGTAACTATTAATTTGCCACCTTTAACTGTGTGAACAAGATTTGTAGAAAATTGTATGACATAAGTATCCCTTTCATATGGCAATTTTATCCCCAGGGAAAAATTTAAAGGGGATTAGAGTAAAAAATAAAGAAAGAGATTGGAAGCAAGGCTGAAGAATGAAGGAAGATTATGTAAGCTTTGGAAAACTTGTGAAGATGACAGGAGGGAAAGAAAGAAGTAAGAAGGGCCAGGGATTTAGCTCAGTGGTTCCGGCACCTGCCTCGAAAGTGCAAGGTCCAGAGTTTGATCCCCGGTACCAAAAAAAGAAGTAAGAAACACAAACAAGACCAGAACAAAAACCTAAAAACAGTGTTCACACTCACATCAAAACAAGAACAAACAAAGAAAAGGAGAAAAAAAAAGAAAAAAAATGTCCACTTCAGGGCATGTCTCTGATGTCACTGGTAGACAAAGAAGGATGACAGAGCCCAGATCCATGTTGATTGATCCCAGCAAGCCAGCAGTAGAATCAAGTTAGGGTGGTGGATAATCCTAGCAAGCCTACACCTTCAGCTCTACTGAAGTTCAGGCTGGTTCTGGATTATGGCTGTGAGGCTGGGGCCTGAGTTATTCAGCCAGCAACACTCTGAGTGCCTCTTGGTGGCTTGAATTCAGCTTCCTGACCTGCCAGCTTGTACTTGGCTGTGCCTAACCCTGTCACTTGGAGCCACTAAATGGAGCCAACCTGCAGCTGCTGTAAGTTCTGAGTTCAGTTGGTCCCTTTCCAAAATGGTGACCAGTCAGTCACCCTCTCCTGGGGACACCCAAACTGGACAGGAATGGGATCACTCACCAGCCACTGCTCCATTCCACTGGTGTGTTTCTCTGTGGAGGCCTCTAGGTCATCCATAGTTACTGGGTCTCTGCAGATTTGAGCTGCCCCTTCTGTATCTCAAGCTGAGGCTCAGGGAGAAATCACCATTTACCATCTCCCTCTTCTGTGTTGAGGTCCCTCTCTTTTTTCTCCCCATGGGTTCCAATTCTTGCTTCAGATCCTTGCTGGGTCCTAGGGACCCACTTCCCTACTTCTCTTCCTCACATTGCTATATTCCAGGGTCTAGAGTGTTAAGAAAATACTGTACTCGAGTCGGGGATTTAGCTCAGTGGTTCCAGCGCCTGCCTCGCAAGTGCAAGGTCCGAAGTTTGATCCCTGGTACCAAAAAATAAATAAATAAATGATAAATAAATAAATAATAAATAAATAAATCTCTTATCTTAAAAAAATAGCTATCTTGAAAAATTTAAATTGCATGTGATTTGCAATAGCACCCAGGGATAGTGCTATTCTAGAAATCTTTTTGATAAAAGACTTGTATTAAAATTCTCAGGCTAAAAAGAAGAATGTGTTGACCTGAAGGAGATATTGGTGCAAGAGTAGAGTGATACTATAATGAGATGGAGAGTCTATCCAAACTTCTTGGGACCATGACTCCCTGCCACATGGAATCATGGAGAGAACTTGTTCTAAGAGTTATTACAGAGGGCCAAGGGAGGAGATAAAGCACCAGCCTCCATAAGCATGTCAAGGAGATCACAGTCCACAGGGCAGAAAATATTCCTTGGATGTGGAAAAGGCAAGGGGGTGGATGTTATTGAAGCCTGTGTCCAGCACATGGGCATTCTCACAAGTAGGAGTGTTAAGATATCTATACAAGAGCCAGGGCTGTAGCTCAGTGGCACTGTGCCTGCCTGGCAAGCACAAGGTCCTGAGTTCAATCCCCGGTATTGGGAAAAAAAAAAGACATTTATACAGATACTCCTAATTTAATGACTGGGTTCCATTCCTGCAACTAGGTCATTAAATGAATTGATTGCTCAATGAGGAATTGTATATAGTGTATACATTACAATATTCAGAACAAAAATTGGTTAAAGGAAACTCCAACTTGATCACTTTGCTTTTATTTGCATAACTCTTCCATGCAGTACTATAATGTATAACAGAAAATAAAACTACAGTACTGTATGTACAATCAGCAAAAATTGCAGTACTATAAATGAGGTGTACTGTGCAAAAAAGACACTGAGACTGTATAAACAAGATGTATAGAACTGTAACACCCCCAAAAAATAGACAAGTCGTAAGTTCAAAAGTCATTAAACTGATAGGTTATTAAACAAGGAATACGTGTAACTTACTTTCAAATGCTGCAATGAATTGTGAGATATTGGGTGTGTGCAAAGTGTTTTCAAACTTCATGCTAAGAATGCTAAGAATGCCTTTTAACAGTAAAAGGAATACACACAATCACATGGCTGAATCTCAAGTACATTATGCTAAATGAAGAACCCAAACTTGAAGAAAAGCTTAGTATTCTGTGACTTCCTCCACCTGACATTCTGGGAAAGGCAAACTCTGAGAGTGGAAAAGAGATTTCAGGAGTTGCCTTCGGTGGAAGCTGAGGGAGGTGTTTACTACAAGAAGGTGAGGGGACATTTTATATCAGAGGCAATTTTTGTATCTTGATCAGGGAGCCAGGCAGTATGTATTTTTTAAAACTCACCAAACTGTGTGCTAAAAAGTGTATTTTACCATATGAAAGTTATATTTCAATATCCTTAAAAAAAAAAAAGCACAGTTCACTCTTTGAAGGTAAACATAGGCTCATTTAAATTTTACAGTTTATTTGAACATTTGGGGACTTAGGAACCTCAGAAGGCAATGGCAGTGGCTCAGCACTCTGCTGGCTGGGCAGGAAAGAGAACAAAGTGTCACAGGAAAATAACAAAGAGAGCCACTCAGTGGTGACCACGGATGGGCCTTGAGGTTCATGGGTGGTTTTTGATTGGCCTGTTTGTCTTCAAGGGCTACCCTTTGCCTACAGGGGAATGGAAAGTACTAGAGCTGCCCCAGCCTAATGGCCTCCCAGTCAGAATACTAACTAGTGCAACTTTCCTCTGTATGTGAAACTAACCTCAAAAAAGCCCATATAAATATTGCCATCTGGGTAATGGAATGCATGTTCAAGTGTTTAGGAATAATAGGTACTGATGCCTGCAAAATACTTAGAAATATATATAAAAAAAATAAAATGGATAGATGGAAGTATAAGTGGATGAATGTGTGATACAATAAATGCAGTCAAATACTACACAGTGACGTTTTAATCAAGACAGGCTGCACAACAATGGAGGTCTTATGAGGTAGTAAGGGAGCAGAAACAATCTTGACGTGCAGCTGTCCTCACTTCATGACACAATGCTTTCCTCATCTGTTGTGTATGTGGTGATGTGCATGTAAACTACTACACTGCCAGTTGTATAAAAATGTTCTCCATACAATGAGTTCAGAACACAGTACTGGGTAACAAATGATTATTACTAGTTTACAGCTTTACTTTTTAAAATGTTTGTACTACTTCAATTTATATAAAAATGGTGACTGTGAACAGTATGCCCTGTCAACTACAGTGGCCTCATCAGTCTTGTGTTTACTGTCTCTTGATAGCATCAAGAGGCCACACAGAGTGACTGACTAAACCACGTAGGTCTGAGTGAGTGCATTTAGGAAGTTCACACAAGGGCAAACTCAACAAACCAATGCTAACCCATTTCTCAAAATATGTCCCCTTCAAGGGCTAGGGATTTAGCTCAGTGGTTCAGGCACCTGCCTCGCAAGCACAAGGTCCCAAGTTCCATTCCTGGTATCAAAAAAAGAAAAAGTCCTGGGCCAGGGGTTTAGCTCAGTGGTTTCACCGCCTGCTGCGCAAACGCAAGGATCCAAGTTCGATCCCCGGTACCAAAAAATAAAAGTCCCCTTCATAAGTCACATGAGACTGCACATCAAAGTACAGTTCACAGATACTTTTGCTTGTGAGCAATTTACTTACAAACAAGCATTTGGCAAAATTTTATTTTTGTTTGTGAACTGTGCATCAGGTGATAGACACGAATGTGGGCATCTTTTCCAGAATCGTGGAACAAATTAAATTCATGAACCAAGGTACCACTATATCAATAGGAGAACCAGGGTCTGTAGTCCTAAGTGATGTGCAGGCATTAGCAGCATCTGCAGTCCTGAGAAATTTATTACAAATGCTCATTTGCAAGCCAAGCACCCTGGCTCAGGCAGTATAGGGGGAGGCCCAGCATTTAACCTGCATTTAACCAGCCCTCCAGGTGATCCTGCTGCAGGCTATAAAATTTGAGAACTATTGTTGACAGTTCCTGGACTCATCATCCTCTCTGCTCTAACACTGCATTACAAAATTTGTCAAGGAAAAAAACACTTGAAAGAATTGGAGGGTGAACACCAAAATGCCACATATATGTGCTCATCACACAACCAGAAGTAGCATGGTGCCACATGCAGTGAATAAGGTAGATGAGGACACTTTAACGTTTCTACCAGCTGCCTTTCCGTTGTAAGATGCTCAGCAACAGCACAAACTGTTTCTGAGCACACCTTATAAAGATACTCATGAAAGAGGACTTCCAGAACTGCTTTTGAATGCGGAAAGAAGGATGGGAAAGGGGTGTTAAAAACAAGGAGGAGTAAGGGCCAGGGATTTAGCTCAGCAGCATATCACCTGCCAGGCAAGCATGAGGTCCTGAGTTTGATCTCCGATACAAAAAATCCCCCCAAAACACCAAGAGGTAGTATTTTGAGAGGGATTAATGACAATGTGTCTTTTACTGTAATAAATTTTTAAATTTAAACATTTGCTATATTTTTTGATCATACTGCATAGTTGTGTGATAAACACGTACATGCTGGCACTTTGATGTTCACCATCCAATTCTTTCACATTTTGTGTCTCCTGACAATTTTTGTAATAAAATGTTGGGATGCAGAGAAGAATGCAGAAACCAGGAGCTGCCAGCTAGCGCTATGTCAGGAAGAAGCACCCTTCATGTGTGGCCACAGTCAGGCCTCCGAGGTCCGTGTCCCCATCAACCACCTAGTCTTTACTAATAAGCATGCTGCATATTATAAATAGGTTAAAAGTAAAATAAAATGGAAAAAAAGTAGTATCATGTTACAATAGAAATGGGCTCCTATTGGTAAAATTGAAGATCTTCAAGTATGAATGGTGAGAACAATTAGACATCCTCCTCACTTGCAAGAGGAAAGTATACGAATCCAGAGGCCTGATGCTTAGATCCTTAGGGTCTCTCTTGAGGTTTGAGGGGCTCTCAGTCCAGAGGCCAATCTTTGCTTGAATCTGCCACGGATTCAATCTTTGCTTTGTTGCATCTGCCACAAGGAGGTAATGAGTACAGCAATGAAAAAGACAGAGAGCCGGAACTTCTTTGAGCCTAAAGAATATGTTTTATCACCTGTTTCTTGCTTGCTTTGCTAATAATTGTTCGTCCAAGAGTTGAGGGTGTAAAACAATGCTAGACCATGTTTGGCACAGTAAAGCCCTGCATTCAATCCCCAGCACAAAAAAAATCTGTCTAATAAACCTGTCTGTATCAATGTGGGCTTCAGCTCAGTTTCATTCTAACCTGTTAGTGAGACACAGGAGAGTAACTGACCCTAACCACTTCAAAATTCTCTACCTACCAAAATGAACCTAGGAGTTGTATGTGGTCAAATTTATTCAAGTCACTTACAATAGCAGAGGAACAGATTATTTAACATCCACAAAATTTTAAGAAATTTTTGTGGTTACCTTATCAAAAGTTCAACTGTTTATTGCCACTACTTCTTTTTTATCTGTCCTGGGGGTTGAACCTGGGGCTTTAGTACTGAGTTACATCTCCAGCCCATTTTTCACTTTTTATTTTGAGACAGGTTCTTGTCAAGTCACCCAGGCTGGGCTTGAACTTGGCCTTCTCTTGCCTCAGTCTCCCAAGTAGCTAGGATTACAGGTGAGCGCCACCACACCTGCTTGCCACTGTTTCTACAATTCCTTCTTAAGCATCCATTACAGCAATGCATAGCATTTGTACTTTCTCTGATTTGTAGCTAAGATTCATTATAGGCATCTTTTGTTAGCCAGAGTTCTCCTTTTGCCCCAAAGTTTGAAAATATTTAGTGATTATTCCAGAAAGTTCATTCCTTAAAGGAAAATCTAGTGGAGGGAAATCTAAAGATTTGACCTATGTTGTAATCACTCCTAATACTTAAAAGTTAAGCCTTTCACCAGCCTGGCTCTTTATGTAGGTGACACCAGTCTAAGGGTTCTTGATTTCAAGTGAGGATTTATTCTCAAGAGGGAATATGAATTTGGATGGAAAACATTACATCACATTTTCTCTAACTGAAATTAAGCATTTCCCTTTCATTATAAATACAAGGGGGGGCTAATGAAAGTGAATGTTTAAACTTTTAAAATTAATCATAGTGAAAGACACACTCCTATTAGTTCACCTCAAAATACTTTCCCTTGCTTTGAACACACTTATTCCATCCTTCTTGCCACTTTCTTAAGCAGTTCTGGAAGTCCTCTTTCCTGAGTGTCTTTATAAAATGTGATAAAAATAGAGTGAGCATTGCTACTGAGTGGCACCCAATGGAAAGGCAGGCTCATAAACCATTACGGTGTGTCCATACCCACATTAGTTTTCACCAGATCTGGAACTGTGTGACTTCTGGCTCTTTTCAGAAGTCAAAATGACCTTTAAAGGTAAACATCTTGAATTAATTCAGGACATCAAGATGGCCACAACGGCACAGTTAAAAATATAAAAATGAACTTTCAGAAATGCTTAGAAGTTGCAAGAATGATGGGATAACTATATTTTAAGCAAAGAGGATTAAGGGCAATGTGTCTTCTACTGTAATAATTTTTAAAAATTTAAAGACACACTGAATTTTTTTATCATACATCCTAGTAATATTTTCTTTTCCTAGTAATATTTTTATAGAAGCATAGAAATCGTAGGTATTTTCATATTACATTATGGTTGCAGTTAATCCTGAAACACTACCCACAGGCATCTATACTTCAAAACTATGGAAGTTGTTTGTTAGGTCTGTCATCAGACTGAATGTCCTGATATATATATGATTTCTAAAATCTTTTGTCATGATGTTTCCCTAAAATTGGCTTCCTGTGCAATCACATCTGTTTTCCTTTATGCATTAGAAAATATTCTGAGAAGGCTCTGCAGTCAAAGGTTTTCATGGCTTAGAAAAGGTCCCAGATCCTTGCTTAGCCAGAGATATGTTCTGTTGAGATTTATTTCAGGAGCCTGGAAAGATTGGCAGGCCCTCTTTGGTCTTCACCAGCCAGATTTTTTTTGAACAGTTATACTGAATAAATAAAATCTGGACTGAGGAGAATAGCAAAATGCAGGATGATGGAAAACAACACTGGCTCAAGAAGCCAGAGCAGAAGAGGAGGCATGTGCCTCCATCCTTTTCTTCCCTTCTTCTGACTTCCAAGTCCAGACCTCCCATCTGGGCCTAGAGATTAACTAATGCTTCATCGTTACAGTGATGTCTTTTGCTATTTACAAGAATAAACTTCAAATTCCTCACTTTTGGTATGAGTCTCAGTATTTTTGGCGGCATCAAAACAAAAGCAGATTTATTGCAGATGTATTACATAGTTTTCAGTGAAGCTCAACCTTGGCCTATCATTCAGAAATTCATGATAAACTACTCCTGGTTCCCTGGCTGTAAAACCAACTGGAAGCTGTCCCAAGCTCAAGATGAACACAATATTTTAATTTTTAAAAAAGAAAGACAAGAAAGAAAGAAAGAAAGAAAGAAAGAAAGAAAGAAAGAAAGATCCTTGTTAACTATTTTAAAGGCACTTTAAAGGTCCTTGATGATTGTCACTCTAATTAACTTGTTTTCTTCCTTATTTCTTGGGGTAAGAATGTTTAACATGAGCTATGATGTTCTTAACAAATTTTTATTTTTTAGGGCTGGCCATTGAACCCGGGACCTCACATATTCTAGGCAAGTGTTCTGTCACCAAGCTACATCCCTGGCAATTAATAAAATTTCAAGTGTACTGTGCAGAATTATTAACTAAATGCAGAATAGATCTCTAGCACTGACTCTTCCTGTACAGATGAAACTCTATATTTGGACCAACAACTCTAGTTCCTCCTCCTCTTCCAGTTCCTGGCCACTCTACTTGACTGTGTGAGTCGGATGCCTCTTACAGGTAGAATATGCAATATCTGTCCTTTTGTGACTGTCCTGTTACACTAATATTTCCTCCAGCTTCATTCAAATTTTCAAAAATGATAGGATTTTTTTAAAGGCTGAGTAATATAATAGTGTATGAATATTTCACATTTTCTTTAAAAATTAGTTCATCAGTGGACATTCAGGTGGTTTCCCTATCTTGGGTATTGTGTATAGTGCTGTGGTGAAAAGGAAAGTGCAAATATTTCTTCAAGGCCATAATTTCAACTCTTTAGGATGCATACCTAAGGTAGGGATTATGATGGATCCATTTTTTATTTTTTTCCCCTATTCCTAGCCCTCTCTTCACCCCCTCCACCCTTCCCTATTTACAAAGACTTTATTTCCATTTTTTCCATTTCTCAACATTTTTCCATTCCCTTCTTTCCTTTCCCCCGCCCCTCCCACTACCCCTACCCCTTTGGACCTTTTCTTCCTATTTTGCATTATCGATTATTCATTCTAATCACTGGTACATTTTAGGTATACAATATAATGACATTCATCATTGGAAATTTGCACCTTTACATAATCTCTCTTGGTTCTTAATTTTCCAAAAGTACTTATCTCTTTAGCTTCCTATGTCCTGTCTTACATTTTTTTTTCTATTTGGCTCTTATATTTTTTTGTTTCTTTCTCTCCTTTCCTGCCTTTTGTTGTTGTTGTTAAGTGTTTTTAATTATTCCAGTAATATTTTGTTTTCCCCCTTCATTGAACATTTGTTTACTGTTTTAAAGTCATTACCTACCATACACTATTTTAATGTGTGTTAGACTAAAATATGTCATTGTGCACCCATGACATATTACTATATAGTATAAATAATTATTTTGATTATTTCATTGATGATAGAACTTTAGGATACCTTAACTGGATTTCCTTCAACTTCATATCCTTTGTATTATTTTTGTCAGGTATTTTAAATTGTAAAATATTTTGAATTCAACAAAACGTACTATATACTGGACTTTTTATTTTCTGATAGGAGTTTCTGAAATGACATTTAACAGTCTTTTTCTTTATAGTTTATTACTTTAATGGTTTGAAAGCCAACAACCATGACAAAAACAAATATTGTTTACTTTAGGTCAGTGGTAAATTAAAATTTTAAGAACTATCTGCCTTCAAAAAGTTTAAAGTTGAGCTAAGCAGACAAATAATTATATTAGCAATGGCAAAGAAGTCTAAGTGCTGTGTTGTAATAACATAGCCAGTTGCTCCATCCCAGGCTCCTAGGGCAGAGAAGGTGAGCCGCATGGGCGCCAGAAGCACCCCCACCGTGGAAATGAGAAAACACATAAGCCTCAAAAACAGACTTCCAGATCACCTACAACAACCCCAAAGGGAAACAAGATGGAACAATCTGATACTCAACCATCTGGACTCTCTGAACTCCCAACAAAAGAGGATCTGGGAAAAATGAAATCAGAAATAATTACTCAGATAACAGCAAAGATTTTGCTCATGGTGCAAGACATGAT
>NW_004624776.1:16530880-16603935 GCF_000247695.1 Heterocephalus glaber
TTAGATTTCTCATGTCCATTAATATTTGCTTTATATAGTTGGGTGTATTGATATTTAGTACATATATATTTATAACTGTTATTTTTTTTCTGAGTTGTTGCTTGTAGATTTTTTATAGTAGATAGCTTTATCACTAATATCAAGGGTAGGAAATACCTATCACTCAGAGATGTCTTCTAGGTGTAGATGGTTCTTGGTCTTTGTGTTTATCCTACCTTCCCAATCTATTGAGGATGAGAGGTTGCTATCTGTTTAGCTTAGCACCTAGTCCTTTGGTACTGAACTATGGTGGTGGTTGTGTCCCCAGACAATCACAGTGTTGTCATACAATGGAGATCAACTGATTACAACAAGTATGATATACTGGCTAAAGTAGTACAATTGGCAGTATCAATAGCATTTTACACACCCTAGCAACTGACAAACTGTGATCTCTATTAGTTTGGTACCTTTAACCACATGAGTAGGTTCTACCATTGTATAACAAAATCCAACATAAACCAGGAGCTTGTATGCAATGAGTTTTCATGTAGTAGAGTGATATTATCATTTGGGAGGAAAATTTAAGAGGGATAAGGGACAGAACAGAGAGATAAGTGAAGAAAAATATAGTAGAAACAAAGCTGGAGGGCAAAGGATGAACACTCATGCTTTGGGATACTGGAGAAAAGGACAGGAGAGAAAGCATGAGGGAGGAAGCAAAGGAATATTGAAGTGAACCAGAAAGACAAGAGACACTCTTTGCTCACATGAAAATATCATAAAATCAAGAGAGATAGTTAAGAGAAAAAGAAGATGAGTAGAGCAGAACAAGAATAAATGTATAGAACCTTAAAAACCAAATAAAAAAGAAAAAGAAAAGAAAAAAACCCAAAACCCAACCAGACCAAAAAAGGAAAATGAATCAAGCAAACAAGGAAAAAGAAAGATAATAAAAATATTAAAATTCCTCTGGAGCCCATAGTTTTGTGTTAATGTCCAAGACAGAGCCCATAAATGCACTGTGCAGGCCTGCCAGGTCTGTAGTAAGATCAGTGTTGGACACAAGGCTGTTTCTGGCTTCCAGAGGTGAGAGCCGGGGCCTTCCCCAGTCAGCAGCCTTCTAGATGTCTCTTGCCCAAGTCTCACCACCAGGATCCTGTCAGCACAGCTCTCTCTGCTGCTGTGGTGCCCTCTGCTGGAGTCAGCCCAAGGTTATTCCCAAGTCTGTGAGCAACTGGCCTCTCCCAGACCCATTCTGGCTGGGGGTGGTGGTGGTGGTGGTGGTGTGTGCCTCTGTCCTGACACTTGCTAGGGTCCTTTGATCGTTTGTGTCCATTGCAGTGCAAGGGGGGAGTGTCTCCTTCCCATCACAGGCCAAAGCTGCTTGCCTGCCTGCAGAGGAGTTGCACAGCAGAGGAGATGCTTCCTGTCCTTTGTAGTGAAGGACAGTCTTAGTAGCCCTGGGTGGTCCTGAGAGTGGAATTTGGCTGGTTCTGGTCCCTATTTCTCAACATAAATTCCCTCAATCTGATGACCAACTGCCGACAGTCTATTGTGACTGGACGGCCTTCTTCTTTATTGCAGGTCACCAAAGTGACTCTGAAAGGAAATAACACTGTTCTGCTGACAGAGTTCAAGTGCGAGCCTCTGCACAAAATGGTGGCCCCACATGCCAACTGCCTGTCCAGGTGAGCCTCACTTACTGTCTCTGGATTGGCTTTCAGGGAATATTGTCTCGTGCTTTCACCACTGCCTTCAACTGTACAAGGCTCTCTCTTTTTTTAAATTTGTATTAAATGTTTTATTTAAAGGCTGTAAATGTGAAAAAAGAACACAACACAGATCACATTATGATGACCAAGGCAGTGTTCTACATGACAGAAATCAAAACAAAACAAATTTATACAGTAAATATACCAGCGCTGAACACAGTACTTGACATTTAACCCAAGCTATGCATAAAATGATCTGACTACAGGATTATGCAAAATAAACTTTTTTAGAACATCAGAATGTCAACCATTCTAGCTATAAACTGACTTATTCCCCTAAAGAGTATTTTGAGACAATTTCTATATGACATGAAAAGAACTGACATAACACTTAAATACTACAAAAATAGTTGAAAACATGTTTGTAATGCAGTTCTCTATAAAATATACAGCTAATCTTATTACTTAAAAAATTGAAAAACAAAAGACCACCATGAATAATGGTGAAAACCTCATCAAAGAAAAATGCTCATCATTTGGATATCATTGGCAGAAAATTGATAAGATTTTGTTGAGGGGAAGAAAGAAGGTATCTAATGAAGTCATTCATGTAAAATTTGTTCAAAAATATTCATAAAGTTGTAAATTTCTGCTTGTACCATCTTAAAATATTATACTATGAACACACTTTCTACTATTTAACTGGAGGACAAAAGAATATCTTGAAAAAAGCATTTCTCAAAATGAGGTTCAAAAAAGCCCAAAAGAATTCTAGTGTGGGCTCAGTAATAAACATGTTAAACAAACACCCTGTGTGATTAGTCTACATTCTGAATGTCCTATGGAAAAGAGCAACAGTTAAAAGCAAGATCATAAACATATTTCTGACATGTTAGAATTCTCTATAAGTTTATGTTGTGAATACTGCTTTTTGTTTTAAAACAAGTGCCAGCCATTAAGAGAAACATACATGCCTCTGAAATGAACATGTGATTGTCTATAAACATTTTCCTTTGATGTTTTCATTAGTTTCAAACTAAATTATATGAGGAAAAGACAATACATGACTACAAGGTTTGGAAAAGTAATATTTCTCATGAAATGGGACATCTGAAAAAGATTAAAAGATAATTAATCAAATGTTTACATATTTCAAATTGTTCTAAATTTAAAACTAGATCATTAACTAAAATTAAATTAAACTAAGATTGTACCATTATAACTTATTTACATTTAGATGATGATGGTCACCTTTCAAATCCTTGGCATAAAAATGATACTAAAACAGAAGGATGATATATAGCATCCTAATTTTACTTAATGGTCTAGTTTTAAATTTAGAATGATTTAAAATTTGTAAACATCTAAGAAATTATCCTTTAACCATTTTCAGATGCCCCATTTCATGAAAACCATTACCTTTCCAAAGCTTGGAGTCATATATTGTATTTTCTTCATATAAAAAAGATACAAGTATATGTGTTTTTATTCAAAATTGTTGCTATTTTTTGGATTTTCCTGAAGACTACATAAACTGAGCCCAAAAGGTACAGGTAATGTGGTTGAAGAGAAACTAGCATAGGTAAGATATTTTACTGAAAAGACAAATTGTTTTCTTGAATCGTAAGTAAAAAGAAAAAATATTAGGCATTATGTCTCACTTAACAAATGGAATGCATATACAAGTGTGGTTAACAAGCGATTGCCTCATTGTTATTTAAATCAGTTCATAAAAATCTAATCTGTGAACAAAAAATTCTATATTCTCTACTATAGACTATAAGAATCAAGTATTACATCTAAATATAACTTCAAAACAATAAATTAAAATTAGCTTCCATACAATTCTGTAATGGTTAATTCTATCCAGGCTGGTAACAAGTTTTTCCAAGCATTAAATGGCAACATAAGCAAAATGCATAGTTGAAAAATGAGGATCAGACCCATTCTTCATACATCGTAAGATGATTGATATACTCAAAACCTGCAAATTCATATCCATCAAGCTCCCTCACGATGTCATTATCATCTGGGGTGAGCCAGACAGGTTCATTAGTAAATTCAGGATCAAAGTTGTCCAAATTGAATCACTCAGAGATACTTGGTTTAAAGGGAGGCACCACCTGCTTTTGCTCCATCATGTCCCAGTCCACATTTTGAAAGAATGGATGCTCCTGAATATCAGCAAATCCCCTGTGAGGATGACAATCCAGTCGTTCTTTTGGGTCCCTGTTCAGAAAACCCTCTAGGATACTTGTAGCTTGTACAGACAGACAATGAGGTATGAAAATGTCTCTTTCCAAAATTACTTGGAAGAGATTCTTGATTGAGTCTTCATAAGGTTATCAGAGCACTCATCAAGATGGAATGGTGACTCTCTGATCATCATCTCATACATCAGTACTCCAAGAGTCCACCAGTCCACACTGAAACTATAATCTTCCCCTCATAATTTCTGGAACCATGAAATGAGGAATGCTACAGAAAGTGCTGGTCATATCTCCTGGTTGTAAGCCTTCCTTGCACAAGCAATAATCGGTGAGTTTAATGTGTCCTTCTGAGTCCAGTAATACATTTTCCAACTTTAAATTTCTGGGAAGTATTCCTCGCTGACGAAGATAGTTGAGTGCTAAACTGATTTCTGCAGAGTAAAACCTGGCATGTTCTTCAGGAAGCATTCTTTGTTGCTGTATATGAAACATCAGATCTCCACCATTTACATAGTCTAGAACAAGGAACAGTCTGCTTTCTGTCTGGAAGCAAGAATGCAGTCCAACAAGAAAAGGACAACTGGATGTCTGCTGTAAAACACACTTCTCTCTCTGTACCCAACCAGTGTTGACACGCTCTTTTTTCACTGCTTTCATGGCATACATATGACCTGATTTTTTCAGTTGGACTAACAGTACTTTTCCATAACTTCCTCAGCCAATCACTCAGAGCAAATCAAAGTCCTCAAGACCTAAACCAGATGAAGCTTTGGCACTTTCCCCGGTGTTCCCTGCCTCATTCTCTTCATCAACTTGTTCTAAAGCCTCATGAGTTGAAAGGTTATGTGGGATCGCTGAGTGTGCAGGGTCTGAAGCCATGGATGATGGATCAACTGGCACCATGGTATCTGATAGTAAAGAATGCTGCTCACATTCAATTGTGACAAGTTTGTGGCACTTCTTCTGAACTGAGAGTTTACAGTTGGTGCACTTATATACCTGGCAGCCAAGTCCCCCTACACTGTCTGTGCAAACAGCACAGTGAGCTCGCCTACTGAAGCGTTTGGGTTAAAAAGCATGGCCATTCACACGATAGAGCTTTCTCCAGGGGCCTGCAGCTCTGTGGTGGATGGATTGCTCTTCTCTCAGACAAGGCACTTTAGGATGTTCTGGTATACAAGGTGATGAATGAATTAAGAGCTCAGAATCCTCCTTTAGCTCAAAAAGCTTAATGGCTTCTTCTAACTTCAACTGAGGTGACACAGTGTATGGTTCTCCTTTCTCCTCTACCCAGTGTGTGGTGAAAAGTTGTTTATTGTCCAAACACCATACATCTCGATCTTTAACACACAAGCCCTCAAAGTGGATGGAATTCTCAAGAGACCTTGTCATGATGTCTCTTCCCCAAATCAGGGCCGATTGGGTAGAGGTGTGGGTGGTGGAGGTGCCTGGGAAGAAGGGACCATAGACGGGTTGGCTGCCCAGGGAAACAGGCAGGGAGGGCTCAGAGAATGAGAGCTGCCTGACTGCCTGCAGGGACCACACTGGCCGGAATTCTGCAAGGCTCTTTGTGAAGTTGTTTCCAATAGTGCCGGCCAGGCCTGGACGGATGGACACCGGGCTTCTCGGTGTCTCTCGGGGGCCAGCTGTGACTTTGGTCAACCCCCCTGGACTTTGACTCTCTAGGTTTTTTTGTGCCTGGCTCTGGGGAGGCCTGCCCAGAGCTACTGGGTGTTTCTGGGCCTGGTGATACCTGCCCCACCCTTTTCCCAGTTTCTGTGCCATTGGTATTTGGGCTTAGGGAGACTTCACTGGGGTACCTTGATTTTGGCAGGTCACTGGTGGTCACTGCCGGAGAGACTGTCCCTGGGGTGCCTGTGACAGCCGTGCTGCTGCTGCAGCGTGGCCTGCAATGTCTGGATGTAGTCAGCCATCTTCTTAATCTTTCATGGATTCTTTCTCTGCCTGGGGTCCTGAGGCTGTAGTCTCTCGAAGTGGAGAAGCAGCTCAGCATGTTCACTGTTGACTGTCCCTGGCCAAGTGAGCTCAGGAGATGGCTGTTACTAGATTGTGACACCCGTTAACAAGGCTTCCAAGTTCTGTTGGGAGATGTTGCCCAGGAAGTGAGCTCATGTCTTGGGGTTCCATAACCTGAGTCTCAATGTGATAGAAAAGCCTATAGCCCAAATTGGTCGGGCTGGACTCCACCACATGATCTTCTTACCTCAGCTGTCCGGAGTGCTGGGATTACAGCCTAATTCAGTGTGTTTTAAGAATATCTTCTTGATCTTCTCCTCTATAACTTTTTTATATTCTTGAGAGAATTACAAGGGCTTGTGACCTTGCAGGTGGAGTACATTCTGAGTTTCTCCAGTTTCTTGGCCCGCGGCGCGGAGCACAGCTGCGCCTTCTTCACAGCGATCCAGGCCGAGCCGCTGCCTCCCGGGCCCTTGGCCGTGCCCACCGCCGCCACTGTGGTCACTGGATGCCAGGCGACCGAGCCCACGGCGGCGGCGGCGGCGGCACCGGCACAGGGGGTCCCTGCAGGGGCCTGGCCCCCGCCTCGCCACCGCCCAGCTCGGCCCCGCCAGCCTCGGACATGCTGCCCGGGAGCGCAGCTCAGGTGCCGAGCTGAGGCGCCGCCGGGCTAGGGTCCCTCTCAGTCGGGGCCGAGACCCTTGCTGCCTCCTCCCGCCCCGCCCCTCCCCGGCCCCGCGCCCCAAGACTCTCTTGATCCAGGTCCGGTCTGTCTCTCAGTGAGCAGCAAAGTTGATTTTGCTGATCCACACCAAGGCGGGTACACAACCAGTTCGCCAAATCGTATGTTCTCCAATCTGCATCAGTCATCTATTTCTTATATAGCAGTGGATCCTGTTTTCTTCTCCTCTGTCATTTCCCTCGTGGGTAGTTCTCCTATGCCCGCTACACCCTTTTTGGGGGACTTAGGGCTTTTGATTTCCAGATTCTGGGCATTTTGTCTTGGAGAAACTGTGTCACTGGCACTCACAGCTCCACTGTATTTTCTCTGACTCCTGTCATATGATTTTAATTATGGTAGTTTTGAATATATTTTGAAGTCAGATACTGCAATACCTCCAGATTTGTTATTCTCTCTCAAGACTGTTTTGGTTGTTTGGGATCCTTTGTGATTCCAAAAAAATCTTGATATTATTTTGTTCTAATTCTATAAGAAATGCTATTGGTATTTTGAAAGGGATTGCACTGAATCAGTATGGGTGCTATGAGTGATATGAACATTTTAACAGTACAGACATTTAAACAATATTAACCTTCCTAAATTCATGAACATGAGATGTCTTCCCATTTATTTGTGTCTTCTTTAATTTATTTTATAGTTTCCTGTGTAAAAGTTTTTCACCTCCTTTGTTAAATTTATTCCTAAGTATTTTATTCTTTCTGATGCTATTATAAATGGCATTGTTTTAATTTCATGTTCTTTATTATTATATGGAAACACAACTGTTTTGTGCATTTGTTTTGTAATTTGAAAATACAGAATTTATTAGTTCTTACAGGTTTTTAAAGGATGTATGGAATGTGGGGTTTTCTACATCTAAGATCATGTCATCTGCAAAGACAGATAATTTTATTTCTTCCTTTCCTATGTGGATGGTTTTTACTTCTTTTCCTCAATTGACCTGGCTAGAACTTCCAGTGCTATGTTGAATAGAAATGGCAAGAGTCAGTAGCCTCATCTTATTCCTAATCTTAAAGGAAAAGCTGCCAGTTTTTTTAAACCATTGAATATGATGTCAATTGTGGGCTTTGCATGTACGATATTTATTATGTTGAGGTAATTTCTTTTATTCTTAGTTGTCATCAAAGGGTGTCGAATTTTGCCAAATGCTTTTTCTGCATCTGTGGAAGTGATAGTATTTTTAATCTTCATGCTTCATTGTGGTGTAACACACTAATGTATTTTTTCATTTTATTTTTTGTCCTGCTGGAGGTGAATTGATTTCTGTGTGTTGAACATCCTTACATACCAGAAATAAATCCCATTTGATCACAGTGATTGACCTTTTTAATGTATTGTTGAATTCAGTTTGCTAGAATTTTGTTGAAAATATTTGCATCTATATTCATTTGGGATATTGACTTGTAGGTTTTTACCTTTTTCTTTTGTCTTTTTCTTTTTTTGGTACTATCTTCATCTGGCTTTCGTATCAAGGCAGTGCTGGCTTCATACAATTAGTTAATTTGGAAATGTTCCTTCCTTTTCAATTTTTTGGAAGACTTTGAGATGAATTGGTCTTAGTTCTTTTTCAAATGTTTGATAGAATTCACCAGTGAGGCCAGCTGGTCCTGAGATCTTCTTTGTTGGAGGTTTGTATTATTCAGGTTTCTTTTATTGTACAATATACTTGACATACACAACTTAAAGAAGGATTTTATTTTGGCTCATGGTTTCAAAGGTTTCAGTCCATAATCAGCTAGTTCTAAGGCAGAAATATCATGGGAAAAGGGCATGGCAGAGGAAAGCTTCTTATCTTAGGGTGGGGGGGGAGACAGAGAGAGAGAGAGAAGAGTACTTCTAGATACCAACTCCAGTGTCCCACCTTGGCCAGTCTAACATATTTTGTGTAGCACTGTCATGATCCAATCACCTTCCAAAAGCCCTATCTCTGAACACATAAGACTTTTGTGAGACATCTTAGATCTAAATTATAATAGGGTTTTGATTACTGACTCAATCTCCTTACTAGTAGTTAAAGATTTGTTCAAATATTTTATTTCTTCATGGTTCTGCCTTGGTAAGTTATATGTTTCTAGGAATTTTTCCATTTTTTTCTAATTTACTCAGTCTGTTGGCATAACTGGTCCATATCTGTATTAGTTGCTTTCCTTGTTGCTGAGACACATTATTTGACAGCTACAATGATGAGAGGTTTATTTTGGCTCATGGTTTTAGAGGATTCAGTCCATGGTCAGATGACTTCAAGGCAAGGAAGGGCACGGTGGAAGGGTTTGGCAGGGGAAAGCTGCTCACATCACACAGCCAGGAAGCAGAGAGTGAAGGGAGAACCCTCCAAGGTCACATCCCCAATTACCCACCTCCTCTAAACAGGCCCTACCTCCTGACAGCACATGTATTTATGGATTCATCAGTAGATTAATACACTGATACATATAGTGCCCCCATGATAATCCAATCAACTTCCAAAACCCCTAGCTCTGAACATATGAGGTTTTGGAGTTATGGATCCAAACCACTACAATAGTCTCATAATTCTTTTCTGTGGTATCAGTTGTAATGCCTCTTCCTCCACTTCTGATTTATTTATTTGAGTTTTCTCTCATTTTTCTTACTAAGTGTAACTAAAAGTTTGTCAATTTTGTATTTAAAAAAACAATGACTCTTAACTCTGTTGATTTTTTCTATTCTCTATTTCATTTATTTCTGGTCAAATCTTTATTTCCTTACTCCAAAATTTTCATGTAGTTTGTGCTTCTTTTTCTAGTTCCTTAGGGTGTAAAGTTGTTGATTTGAGATTGTTCTTTTTGGATGCAGGAATTTATCACTATAAACTTTCCTCTTAGCACTGCTTTGCTGCATCCCCTGATAAACTGTATTTTTATTTTCACTTCTCTCCAGATTCATTTTCTAATATTCTCTTTTCACCTTGGCTGCTCCAGAGTGTGTTAATTTCTGTATATTTATGAAATTTTCAGTTTCCTCTGTGATTGATTTCTAGCCTATTACCATATGTTTGTGATACATAATGAATATATTCATTATGGGGAGTTGGGATATATAATCTTGATCTTTTTGACTTCCCCTTCCCCCTGTCCTGTCTCCTCACATGCCTAGATCTCCTTCCCATTTCTACAAAATCTATCTTCCCATTTACTATCATCTTTCATTTTGCTCTTTAAATTATTTATATTTTGGGTTTCTCATGTAAGAGTAACTTGCAATATTTAGCCTTCCATTTCTAATTTATTTCACTTAGCATTATGGACTCAAGGTGCATCCATTTTTCTACAAATAACTCAAATTTATCAAATTTTTTATGGCTGAGTAGTGGTCCATTGTGTATATATACCACATTTTCTTTATGCAGTCTTGTCAGAAAAGATGGTATGATTTCTATCTTTTAAAATTTGTTAAGACTTGTTTTGTGACCTAACATGTGATCAGCTCTGAAGAACAATCCATGAGCACTTGAAAAGAATGTCTGTTCTGCTGCCATTGGTTGGAATGCTCTGTACATGTTTATTAGGTTCATTGGGTCTACATTTTGTTTAAATCTGATGTTTCCTTATTAATTATTTGTGTGTATATTCTTTACACTATTGAAAATGTGGTATCAGGTAACCAAAATGGCAGAATAGCAATCAGCAGCAAGATATAGCCTCTTCAGGACCTGGAATCCAGACCTGGAAATAACAATTTGGTGAAGAAAGAAAGAGTAGACCTCTGGGAATTGGGAGAGAACTGACAGGAAAATTAGAAATGACAGAGAAGCTAGAGAAATGAAGCACAACACATAGAAAACAACAAAGAAGTCTGGAAGCTCATCCAAGTTCCTGGGGAGGGAAACCTGTCTCTTTAGAACTGAGGTGTGTCCCTAGGATAGTAAGCTCCAGGGAGAAGCAATGGATTGGGCCACCAGTGCTAGCTTCCCCCAAAACACACAGGTATTGTAAACTGCAAAAACAGCATGAGGTTTGCTACAAAAGTGACTCCTTCCTCACAGCAGGGTACAGTTGGAGAAAATATCTAGTGCAGTACCTGACAAATTGCCCAAGAGTATTTAATCAGGCACCATTTTACTTAGGGGTTGATTATTTAAGACTGAGCCACAGAACAATTTCACTTCAGGGTTTCAAGTGTAACCTTCCCACAGTGACTGTGTGGGAGACAGCCATAGAGGACAGTTGCAGAGAGGGTGTAAGCTACCATAGATCCCCTGAAAAGTTCAAGCACAGGCTGGGAAGGACACATGGCCTTAGTGGCCTTCCATGGTGAAAAGCCAGGCCTAGTGTGTGTGTGACTTTCAGAGGTGGCTGGGTCTGAAAGTGCTTGTATTCAGTCCAATAGTCTGGCATTCGGTCTAATAGTCTGCTTGAACCCTTATCCTTCTGTTTACATCCAGCACAGATCAGAGGTCTGATTGCTTTTCCATCTACAAACATGATAAGAACATTAGCCAGATGAATCAGCAAAAGAAAGAAAAAGGATATGTACATGAAAAGAAGAATTCAAATTATCATTATTTGTAGGTGACATGATCATCCACATAAAACACCCAAAAATTTTTACCAAAAGACTCTGAGAATTAATAACCAAATCAGTAGTGAGCAAGATACAAAATCAACACACAAAAATCAAGAGCACTTTTGTACACCAGTAATGAACTCACTGAGAAAGAAATTAGGAAAACGATCTCATCACAATAGCATCAAGAAAAATTAAAAATTTAGGAACTAACTTAACCAAGGAGGTAAAAGACCTTTACAGTTAAAAAAATACAGTATGTTGAAAAAAAGAAATTGAAGACATCAAAAAATGGAAAGATAGCCCATGTGTCTGGATAGGAAGAATCGATATAGTTAAAATGGCCATACTTCAAAAATTGATATAGAGATTTAATGCAATCCCATTAAAAATGCCAACAACATTCTTCACAGAACTGGAGAAAACAATCCCAAAATTCATATGGAACCAGAAGAGATCCAGAAGAGCAAAACCAATCCTGTGTAACATTAGCAAAGCAGGAGGCATTATAATCCTGGATTTCAAGTTATACTACAAAGCTACAATGATGAAAATAGCATTGTACTGGCACAAAAAATAGACATGTGGATCAATGGAACACAACAGGGGAAGCAGAAAAAAACCCAGGTACATTCAGCTGCCTGATCTTTGACAAAGGGGCCAACAATATACACTGAAAGAAAGATAGCCTCTTTTGCAAACGGTGCTAGGAAAACTGGTTATCCACCTGCAGAAGATTGAACCTAGACCCATATCTCTCACCATGTACTAAACTAAAATCAAAATGGATTAAGGAACTAAATGTTAAAACAGAAGCACAAATCTCCTAGAAGATAGATAAAACTCTTGAAGGCATAGGTATAGGCAAAAACTTTTGGAACAGAACCTGATTGCAAAAGAAATAGTACCAAGATCAATTAAGGGGATTATATCAAATTAAAAAGCTTCTGCACAGCAAAGGAAGCAAATGAGAGTGAAGAGACAACCTACAGAATGAGAAAAAAATTTTGCCAGAAATGCCTCAAAGGACTAATATTTAGAATTATAAAGAATTTTAAAAATTAGACCTCCCCAAATAAAAGACCCAATCAAAAAATGCACAACTGAAGTGAATAGACACTTCTCATAAGAAGAAATAAATACATGAAAAAATGATCAACGTCATTGTCTTTTAAAGAAATACAAATTAAAACAACACTGTGATATCATCTTACTCCAGAAGGAATGGCTATCATAAAGAAATCAAGTAACAACAAATATTGGTGAGGCTGAGGGCAAAAGGAATCCTTCCACACTGTTGGTAGGAATGTAAACAACCACTATGGAAATCACTGTGGACATTCCTCAAAAAACTAAAACTAGAAATTCCATTTGACCCAGCTATTTTCCTTCTAGGTATCTTCTTGAAAGCATTAAAGACGTCATGTTACAGTGATAGGTGCATACTCACGTTTATAGCAGCACAATTCACAATAGCTAAATCTTGGAAGTCTCCTGTATGTCTACCAGTGGATGAGTGGGTTATGAAAATAGAGCATTTACGGGCCCAGGATTTAGCTCAGTGGTCCTGCCATCTGCCTTGCAAGTGCAAGAACCCGAGTTTGATCCCTGGCAAAAAAAAAAAAAAAATAGAGCATTTATACACAATGGAGCACTACTCTGCCACAAGAAGGATAAACTTGAGTTATTGGTAGGAAAATGGATGTACCTTGAGACCAAAAATGTCAAGTGAAATAAATCAGACACACAAGCTTAAACATTACATGGTTTCTCTTATATGAGAAACTCAAAATACAATTAAGAGCAAGATTAAAGATAGTCAATAAGGGCTGGGGATTTAGCTCAGTGGTTTCGCCACCTGCTGCACAAGCGCAAGGACCTGTGTTCAATCCTCGGTACCAAAAAAAAAAAAGATAATAAATAGGGGAAATAGGTTTTTTTTGTACCGGGAATCGAACTCAAGTCCTTGTTCTTTTGAGACAGGCAGCAGAACTACTGAGCTAAATCCCTGGCCCCTGGAAATAGATCTTTTGCAAAAGGGAAGGAGATCGAGAGATGAAGTGGGGGGAGGAGGAGAAAAGGGTGTAAAAGATAAGTTATGTACATGTATCAGCTCTCCACGAGGAATATGATCATTATGTGTTGCAAACATGTACCAATAAAAATTAAAAAATAAATATAGTACAGAGTATAAAAAGAAAATGTGGTACCGATGTCTCCAAGCATTACTGAATTGCTGTTTCTCCCTTCAGTTCTGTCAATATTGGCTTCATACATTTGGGTGCTCTGATGTTGGGTACATATGTAATTGTTTGGTCTTCCTGAAGAATTGACCTCTTTATCATGTAATGTCCTTTTTTTCCTCTGTGACAATTTTTGACCTAGTTTGTCTGATGCAAGTATACCCTCTTCTGTCCTCTTTTTGTTATAATTGGCATGGAATATCTTTTTCCATTCCTTCTCTTCCAGCCTATGTGTATCTTTAAATCTAAAATGAGTCTCTCATAAACAGCGTATAGTTAGATTTTACTTTTTAAAAAGTCCATTAGCCACTCTTTGTCTTTTGACTGGGAGTTTAATCAATTTACATTTTTTTAAATGGGGGGGTGCAGTTCGAGACAGAGTCTCACTATGTAGTTCAGTCTGGTCTTGAACTCACCATGTAGCTCAGGCTGGCCTCAAACTTGCAGCAATTTTCTTACCTCAGCTTCCCAAGTGCTGAGAGCACAGATGTGCACAACCTCACCCAGCCAGCTTCCATTTTCATTTAAAACAATTATTGACAGAGAAGAATTTACTATTGCTGTTTTGTTAATCTTTTCCTAGCTATCCCTTGCTCTTTTATTTACTTTTCCTCCCCTGTACTCTTTGCCTCATTATATTCTTTTGTGTTTCATTGATTTTTAAAATTTATATGTTTTGATTCAGCCCTCTTTTTCTTTTGTACATGTCTTTTATTTTCTTTGTGATTACCTTGGGGCACACCAAAAATACCTTATAACAGTCTACTTTAAGCTAATAATAATTGCTTCTTGGCCTTTTGGCTAAGATCAAGTGTAAGCTAATAACTTCAACTGTATACAAAAAATCTATACTTTTACTCCCCCACTTTGTTATTAATAGCATAATTTACATATTTTACATGGTATATCCATTAATATATTTTATGCATATAGTTATTTTAAATAATTATGTCTTATTTCTACACTAACATTAAAAATGAGACATCCACTCTCATTTCAATATTACAGGATTCTGTATTTGTCCATGTATTTACCTTTAGCAAGTTTTATACCCTTATATGCTTTCATCGAGGTTAGCATCTTCTCATTTTTACTGACTTTCTTCAGTATTTCTCATAAAGCAAGTCTAGTAGACATAAATCCTCTCAGCTTTTGTTTGCCTGAGCATCTTTAGTCTTTCCTTCATTTTTGAAAGACAGTTTTTCCAGTATAATATTCTTGCTTTGCAGCATTTTTCTTTCAGAATTTATTTAATTAATTAATTTATTTATTTATTTTGGTACCAGGGATTGAACTCCGGATCTTGTGCTTGCTAGTTTCAGTATTTTGAGTATATTATCCCATTCACTCTTATCTTCCAAAGCTCCTGGTGAAAAACCCATTGTCTTATGAAAGTTTCCTTGTAATGATATAGTCAGTCTCTTGCTGCTTTCAAAATTCTTCTTTTGACTTTGACAACTGAATATGTGTCTCAGTATTTATTTCTTTAATTCATCTTATTTAGGTTCTGTTGGGCTTCCAAGGTCTTCCATTCCTTTCCCTAGATGGGAGGTTTTCAGCCTCTATTTTTTTTTTTTTTCTTTTTGGTACCAGGGGTCGAACTCGGGACCTTGTGCTTGTGAGGCAGGCGCCAGAACCACTGAGCTAAATCCGGCCCTCAGCCCCTAGTTTTTGAATAAACTTTCTTCTTTTCTCTCTTCTTCAGGGACTCTCATGTTATGTGTACATTGGTCATTTAATGGCGTCCCATAAGTCCCTTAGCTTTATTTCTTTTCATCCTTTTTTCTTTTTGTTCCTCTGATGCATACTTTCAAATTACCTATTTTAAAATTCACTCAGGCTTTTTTTTTTAGCTTGATCTAGCTGCTTTTAATGCATCTACGATTGGGGTTAATAGAGTTAGTTGGTGGGGTTCTGTTTTATACTTTTCTGTGTTGAAGCTCTCACAGTGTCCATGCACTGGTCCCCTGACCACACTGAACTGCTTCATGGTGCTTATTTTCATTTTTGTTTTGTTTTGAGACAGGACCTCGCTTGAACTCACTAGGTAGCCCAGGGTGGTCTCAAACTCACATGAATTCTCCTGTCTCAGCCTCCTGAGCACTAGGATTACAAATATGCTCCACCACTCTTGGCAATGATGGTTATTTTGAATTCTATGTCATGAAAGTGATACAATCCTATTTCATTAGGGTTAGTTTCTGGAGATTTGTCTTGTACTGTACTTATGTTTGGTTCATATTTCCTGATCCTTTTCCTTGACTCTTTGTGGTGCTCTCTATTCATCTGAAAAATCAGTCACATCTCCCAGGCTTTACAAAGTGGCCCAGTACTGGAAAAGCCCCTCATCCATCAGCACAGAAGGATTCTGAGGGCCTCTCAAACCTTTGGACTAGTTCAAACTAGTGCAAACTAGTTCAATTAGGTTGTGGGTGCTGGGTCCCATCAGCACATTGAGACAGGGACAACAGAAGCATCCTTCTGTTGGATACCTTGGGCATCCCACAAGGAAGTGGGGATGTCACATGGGCAGTCTAGCTCCTTGACTTCTCAAGGACAATCTGTGAGCTTAGGGTTGCTTCTGATTGTATAGGCTGTGCAGAGGGCAGGGATGGTGGCAGGAGGGTCTCCTGAAGTTTCCTGCCAGCTTCTTTTTAGCTGGTTTTGTGCTTGCCCCAGGTCCGAGAGTTTCTCAACTGGTTTCTGGATTTCTCATCAGTGAAATCTATGCATTTATTATTGTTGAACTGGTGTGTCCAGGAGGGAAGGAGGGTGCAGGTCTGTCTATTCCATTGTCTTTATGATGTCACCTGTCTGATTGATCTTAACATAGTGACTTGTAAAAATGGAATCAGATCAGTTTAAAACTATGAATAGCAACATCTAGTGATATCTGAAATTCTTATTTTTGTGTTTACAATCTTCTCTCCTAACCATGGTGAAATTGAATGAAAGGCAGAACTGAAATAAGTTCATCCTTAAAAAATTGTGAAAGAAGGCAGAAGAGGATGAAATGATCCACGTGTGATAAGTGGCTCAAAAGGAAGAAGCATAATTCAGTTTCCACAATATATCATCCATAAAGCCCAGCATATAATAAGGAAATAATAAATAAAAAATTCCTAGACACACAAAAAACTAGGAAAGCAATGCCTATTTCCAAGAGATAGAGAAGCTTATAGGAGCAGACTCATGCATAAACCAGATGTTGAAATTATTAGACAATATTTAAAAATACTTTCTACAAATTTGTACAGGAATATAGAGGTGAGTAACTTAACAACTGGATTGGGAGGACATCAGCAGAAATAAGCTGTACCTAAAAAAGTAATTTTTCCAAAATGACCAAAATGCCAATCTTATAAAATACATTGCAGAAAATAGAGGAAGAGAAGACATATCAACAATTAATTTGGGACCAGTAAAATCTTCAAGACATTAAAAGACAAAAAAACAATATCCTTCATTCGAAAAATTCTTTTTTGTTTGTTTGTTTGGTTGGTTTTTTGTGAAAAATTCTTAATAAATATTTAACAAATTAAATCGAAAAAAAAATGGAATCAGATCTGGATTTGAAACCTGGTTTTGCCACTAACTTGCTGTGAGACGTTAGGCAAATAAAATCTGTGTGCACCATTTTCCTCACCATCAAATGGTGTTCATCAGGATAGCTGTCTTGTATGTTGACTCTGAGGTACTGCACTGATGACAAACAGAAATATACCTCAGGACTTGACATGTACAGAGCACCTTGACCAGGTTGCCCAGGCGACTACAGAGAATAAAAAAAAAGTTTTGTTTTTGTGTGGTACAATAGATATAAAACATTAAGTTTACCATTTTTAAGTAGCATTAAGTACACTGACAATATTGTGCAACTATCACCATCCGTCTTCAGAGCTTTCTGTTCATCCCAAACAGAAGCTCTGACCTCATTAAAAAGTGAGCCTTGGGCCAGGGAACAAGAAGAATGTGGCAGAGAGCACCTCTCATCTCCTGAGAGAGAGGACAGGGTGGGGTCCTGCATCTCCTTCAAGTGCTCCTCCCAACGACCTGGGACCCTCCTCCTAGACCCCCTCCTGAAGCCTCCATGCCTGGTGAGAGGGCCACCAGGGGACTGCATCCTTACCACATGGATCTTGGGGAAATTCAAACTTCAAGCCGTAGCACCAGGCTTCAGACCACAACACAGCTTCGGGTGTACAGGACTCTCAAAACTCTTCCAGTCAGATCCCAAGCCCACCTCCATCCATTTCCCTTCATATGCCCTTTTCCAATTTTCCAAAAGGAGAGTTCATTGCTTTCCTGATCACAAAGGCAACATTTGCTCAAGAAAGTCAGAAAATAAACAGGTAAGTGAAAAGAAAAATGCAGTTCCCATTTTAAAAACATTCTTATTGTACTTACTGACAACTCAGCTCCAAGCTCTTTCTGCTGTCTGGCTGCGATCTGCCCATGTGTCTAGACTGGATGGCTCTCATTTGAGTATCCTGTGTAACCTATTTCAGGCAACAATTTTTGTAGAGGTGGAAAGTTTTATTTTCTATCACATTCATTTCACACACTGCAATGAACTCTTGTTCATATTTCATTTTAGTAGGGACCAATGTTATTTCAGAAACATGTGTGAAGTAACTACATACATACAAGGTGGAAGACATTGATGACTTATTTTAGTTGTTTTCTGGGAAGAATCAAATTTGCTAAGATGTTTCCTTTCAAAGGGAATAGTAAAACTCAGTTATGATCAAAACTATTGTCCAGATACCTCTCCTCCTGAGTGGTGGGGATGGGGGGGGGGTCCCAACTCCCTTCTTATGATGAAGGAGGTGCCTGAGCTGAGCTTCAAATACTTCCCCCACTATCTGCATCAGTAGGAGAGTTATTGGAGCCACTCCATTTCAGCTTTAAAATGTGATAACCCACCGGGGAGTTACCTCAGTGGTTCCACCTCCTGCCTCGAAAGCACAGGGAACTCAGTTTGATCCCCAGTACTAAAAAAAATAAAATGTGATGACCCAAGGTATCCTTGCTTCAACCTCCTTGGATATCACAGCTTCCTAACACCTGGGTTAGCCAAGCTGTGGGAATGGAGTCTGAACGGCAAGAGAGCAGCTTCCTTTGGGTGCAGGGAGCACTGTGTGTGTGTTGGGGTGGAGGGTTACCTTAGAAGCCACCTTTGCCCTGCTGCCCCCCTCAACTTCTGACCTTGATGAGAATGAAAGCTGCTCAGAAATACTTCCTTACTATGAAGCCAGAAAAGATCATTTCAGCCTCAGTTTCCTTATCTGCAAAATGGGACATTGTCAGAGGGCCAATGTGAAAATTAAAAGGAAATAATGTTTGTAAAGCCTTTAGCATGACAATGGGAACAAAGTAGAGACAGAATGATAAGGAGCTGATATTAGCATTGTTTTCCCTTCCTCTCCCTCCTCCTCCTCCTCCTCCTCACCACCACCATCATCACCACCTATGCCGCACCACCTTTGGTACTGATGTGGTGGATTGCTGGTCCCCAGTTTAGATTTATTTCCCCCAGAGAAACAGGGAACTATGTGAGAGCTTTCATCCCTATAATTTTAAGATGTTCTCTGACCCAGCACTAACTAACTGATCTCTCTTAATCAACTCAGATAAGTATGTCATTAGTTAAAACTTAGGTGATCTTATTAGTGACAAGCACCACAGGCTGAATGAAGCTGGACAGATGACTTAGTCTTGTGTATTTTAAACTGGGTTTTAGATCTCCCCTAAAAGCAACACCAGGAGATTTGTTTAAAATGAACTTTCCTTTATGTGCCAGATGAACCTGGAATACCTTGTCACATACAAAAGGAAAGAAGCTGTTCACGAGGACTTGAGAACGAACACAAAGAAGCATGTGCTTTTTAAAATGGGGAGATATGAGGAGAAAAAGTCAATGGACTAAAGCACAATGAGGTATTTTTAATTCTATAAGTTTAAGTGATGCCTAAATCAAATAAACAAAAGTTTCATAGGTTATTTTCATGGAATGCTAGGGAATAATTTATTACTTTGAAAACTAGTACAATAAAATCCCTCTCTTGGGGTGGGGGATTTAGCTCAGTGGTTCTGGTGCCTGCTTCAAAAGTACAAGGTCCTGAGTTCAATCCCTGGTACCAAAAAAAAAAAAAAATCCCTCTCCTATTGGATCCAAGCCTCAAGATGACTAAATAGTTGTCCAAGGAGATTTCTCTTTGCAAAAGAATGGTAAATGAAGATGGTGTGTTATTGTATAACCATTGTCCTACCTTTAATGAAGTAAAGAATTAGCTATTGAGCACCAGCATTTTCTAATATAACCAAGGAGTATGTTACTTAGCTTTCTGTCACTGTAACAAATACCTGAGATAGTCAACTTACAGGAGCAAGGCTTATTAGGGCTCATACTTGTGGAGGTTCCTGTCCATTGTCAGTTGGTCCCATTGCTTTTAGACTTGTGGAGAGGCAGCACAGCATGGTGGGAAGTGGGTAATAGAACAAAAGCAATTACATCATGGCTGGGAAGCAAGAGAGAAAAAGAGAGGGGAAGATAAGAGGTCCCACAATACTTTTCAAGTGCACACTTCCAATGGCCAGTGGACCTCCCATTGTGTGCCTCCTGGTGGAAGTACACCTCCTCCACCTAGCCAAAAAACAATTCTAGGTGCTGGGGTGGGTAGCTCAGGGTGCTAAGCATACACAAGTTTCAACTCCCAGCTCCACCAAAACAAATAAACAACAAACAAACAAGCAAACAAACAGAACAAAAATGATCCAGCCCAACCACCGATGTACAGAATACAAAGAAGATATGGGAGAATGTTAAACAACTCTTTGGCAATCTAAACAGCTAAATCTAGACTGTAGGAAGCACTGTAGGACATACAGTCTATATTTTGGTCACTTTTCTCATTATTAAGACAAAATACCCAACACCTGCAACTAAAAGGAGGAGAGGTTTATTTTGGCTCAGGACCATAGTCCACTGGCTCCAAGGCAGGACAGCATGGGACAAAAGGAGGGGCCGAGGAGGTAGATAAACTCTTCCAGTCATGCACACTGTGACCTGCCACTTCCTATCAGAGCTCACTAAGAAGCAGATCAGCTGCACTGTCCCATGATCCAATCACCTTTCAGAAGCCCCACCACTGACCACGTGAGACTTGGGGGACTTCTAGATATAAACCATAACATTCTGCCCCTGGCTCCCAAAAGATCTATGGGCATTTCTTTATGCAAAATACATTCATTCCATGGTTAAGAGTCACCAAAGTCTTAACAGTTTTAGCATTGCTGAAAAGTCCAAGTCCAAAGTCTTCTCTGAGACATAAGGCAAACTCTTAGCTGTGAGTCCTGTAAATATCAATAAGAAGTTCAATCCTAATGATGTGCAATTGCACAGGGCAAACATTCCCCTAAAAGGGAGAAACAGGAGGCTAGAAACCAATGGGACCAAAGTAGGACCAAAACCCAGCAGGACAAACATTCACTCCTGTAGCTCTGTGTCCAGCACCGGGGGCAAGTTACGGCAAGATCTGAACTCCAAAGGACTTGAGTGGCCCACCCCTTCGGCATTGCTGGTGGTTGTAGCCCTCATGGCTTCTCTCTTAGGCTGGCTTTGCTCCCTCCTTGCTACTTTCCTCAGAAGTTCCACATTCCTGGCTTCTTCAACTTCCTGGGGTCTCTGCTGCACTTTCGGCTTCACTCTCACAGCTTCACACTGTTCTCTCAGGGCCACACTGCCCGGCCTCCCAGGCCTTCTTTTGGCATGACTGGTACCACAGTCATATAACTGGTACCACATTGATGATGCTAAGATCTGCCACCAACTCAAGCAGTAGCTGGACTTCCTTGTATCATGGCTGCAGGGGTGTCTGAGTGCCTGGATGGCTGAATGCTATGAACTGAATCCCAGGAAACAAATTCTCCAGCATGATGTCCTGGAGTTCTCTTGTCAAAGCAAAGTCTTTTACTTTTGCAATTTTGAGCCAGCAAAGAGAGACCTTACTGGTTTCTCACATATGCTTAAATCATTTTCTTTTAAATTCTAATCTTTTTAGCAACCAAGGTCTCCTCTACTCCAACTTTACTGGCCCCAACTTTATAGATGCCTCCTTTCTGGCCAAATTCAAAACTTTTTTAATCATTCAGCTGTGTGGTTCCTTTTGATTAGCAATAGAGATCTGGCTAAAAGCCCCCAACAGTATCCATGACACATCCTCAACATTAGGCTGTCTTGAACTTTCCTCCACCAGATTAGTTTAATTTGTGAGGGTTGGTATTGTGTCTCAATGACACGGTATGTGACTAAGTGACTAAGACAGATTTTGGTACCAGAGAAGTGGAGTTTTTGCTATGATGCTACCTGAGCATGTGGTTCAGAAGCCTTTGGAACTGGTTCACAGGAGGAGTTCGGAAAGTTTGGGAGATGCCAGCTGGAGAGGCAGCCCTAGAATCCTGTGAGCTAAACTTGATAGCAGATTCTGGTCAGAGCTCAGAAGACCAGAATTCTGATAGAAATGTAGATGGTAAAGACCAGGCTCAGGAGATTTCAGTTAGGAACAAGGGCTGCCTTGGCAGTTGGACTCCAGACCACATGCATTATTCTCTTGAATAAAATTTGTCTACATGTTGCTCCTGTCCAGAGACTTTGTGGGAGAGTGAAATTAAGGTCAGTAGAGGAACTTTCAAGACAACCTAATAGTGTGACTGTGTCATGGGTACTGTTGGGGGCTTTTAAAAAGTTTTGAGTTTGGCCAGAAAGGAAGCACCTATAAAGTTGGGGCTAGTAAAGTTGGAGCCAGAGGAGAGGTTGATTGTTGAAAAGGTTAGTATTTTTAAAAGCGAAGCTGAGCATACCTGTCATTCCAGTACTGGAGAGGCTGAGGAAGGAGGATTGCCTTGAGAACATAGCAAGTCAAGGCAGCCTGAACTACATAGCAAGACCCTGTCACAAAAACCAAACAAACAAAAAACTAAAAAGAAGCCAAGTACTCTTTACATCAAGATAACACACTAATTTCCTCTCATTCTTGCATAGTGAAAATTTTTCAAAAATGAAAAGCTAAACATTAACTTTTATCTTAATAAATTATGGTACTATAAAAAAAAGAGATAATACAAATAATGCCTAGAGGACATGGGAGGAATCCAAAAGACCCCACCCTTTGCCGATTCAAGGGTGGAAAAGTGAGAGACTTTGCTCTGACAAGAGAGCCCCAGGACACTACTGGAGAAAGGCCTCCCAGGAAATTGGCTTCCTGGGATTCCACTCACAGTGCTCAGCCATCTAGGTTTTCAGAGGACCCTGCAGCTATGATGCAAAAGGGCCTGCTTACCACTAAGCCGATAGTAAAACATGCCTCATCCATGTGGTGCCAGTTATACAGTCACGCCGAAACAAGAGCTGTAGGGTCAGGAAGCCTTCTACCCAGGTTTCAGAAGAAGGCCTGGGAGGCCGGGCAGTGTGGCCCTGAGAGAACAGTGTGAAGCTGTGAGAGTGAAGCCGAAAGTGCAGCAGAGACCCCAGGAAGTTGAAGAAGCCAGGAATGTGGAACTTCTGAGGAAAGTAGCAAGGAGGGAGCAAAGCCAGCCTAAGAGAGAAGCCATGAGGGCTACAACCACCAGCAATGCCGAAGGGGTGGGCCACTCAAGTCCTTTGGAGTTCAGATCTTGCCGTAACTTGCCCCCGGTGCTGGACACAGAGCTACAGGAGTGAATGTTTGTCCTGCTGGGTTTTGGTCCTACTTTGGTCCCATTGGTTTCTAGCCTCCTGTTTCTCCCTTTTAGGGGAATGTTTGCCCTGTGCAATTGCACATCATTAGGATTGAACTTCTTATTGATATTTACAGGACTCACAGCTAAGAGTTTGCCTTATGTCTCAGAGAAGACTTTGGACTTGGACTTTTCAGCAATGCTAAAACTGTTAAGACTTTGGTGACTCTTAACCATGGAATGAATGTATTTTGCATAAAGAAATGCCCATAGATCTTTTGGGAGCCAGGGGCAGAATGTTATGGTTTATATCTAGAAGTCCCCCAAGTCTCTCGTGGTCAGTGGTGGGGCTTTTGAAAGGTGATTGGATCATGAGAGAGTGATATTCATTGGTGGATTAGTCCACCCATGAATTTATAGCTAAATGTGATGTTGGACAGTGGAGCCAGGTGTGAGTAGGCAGTCTCTAGGGGTGTGGCCTGGAAAGGTATATGTTCTTCCCTGTTTTCCTCCCTTCATTCTCTCTCTACTTTCCTGCCACCATGCCATAAAAGTGCTTCTCCTCTGCCATCCCCCTCTGCTCTGCCACCCTGCCTTGGAGCCAGCAGAGTATGGAATGAAACTTCTACAAACTGTGAGCCAAAACAAACTTCTCCTTTCTTAAATTGTGGGTGTGGGGACTTTTGTCTCAGCAATAAGGAAAGAGACTAAGACAATTTATATTTAATTTTTGAGGTGCTGTCAACTATTTTCAAAGTATCTGTACCATTTTATATTCCCATCAATAATCCATGAGGGTTTCTTTCAGGCTCTCCACATCTGAGTCAACCTTTGTTATTATTATTTTTTAATTATAGTCCTCTTAGTGAGTGGGAAGTGGTATCTTATTATGGTTTTGCTTTTCATTTTCCTAATGACTAATGATACTGTCCCTCTTTCCATATATATATATGTATATATATTTGGAGACATGTCCATTGAGTTCCTTTACTCATTTTAATAGGAATTTTTGTCTTTTAATTATTGAGTTGTAAGGTTTCTTATATATTCTGCATACTATCCCTTATTAGATATGTGATTGCAGTTTTTCCATTCTATGTTTTGTCTTTTCCCTTTCTTGATACTGTCCTTTGAGGTACAAAAGCTTTTAATTGTTATGAAGACCAATTTATCTCATCTTTTTCACTTTTACCATCATATCTAAGAAATGTTACCTAATCTAAGGTAATAACTATTGCCTTATTTTCTCCTAAGAGTTTTGTATTTTACCTTTTAGATTTAGGTCTTTGATCTATTTTGAGCTAGTTTTGTATACGATGTGAGGTAGCCATCTAACTTCATACTTTTCCATGTGACTGTCTAGTTGTCTCAGTACCACTTAATGACTACTCTTTCCCCATTAGATGGTGTAGGCACCCTTTTTGAAAATAAGTTAATTATAGATGTGTGGGTTTATTTATGGACTATTAATGTTATTGATTTATTCTTTATGCCAATAACACACAATTTTGATTACCATTGTTTTTAGAGTACTTTTTTTAACCCTGAGAATTCAATTTTTTTCCTTCAGAATTGTTTTAGCTATTCTGGTCACTTGAAATTTTATAGAACTTTAGAGTCAGCTTATCCACTTCTGTAAAATTGATATTAGGAATTTTGATACAGTTGCATGGAATGTGTAGATATATTTTATGTTTATTTTCATTGTATTATTAAATTGTCCAGTTCACGAGCATACATGTGTATTTCTGTTTACTTAGGTCTACTTTTGTTTCTTTCAACAATGTTTTCTAGTTTTCAGAGTACAAGTCTTATGTTTCTTGTTTAAATTTATTCCAAAGCATTTTATTCTTTTATTTATTTATTTTTAGCATTTTATTCTTTTAATATTATAAATAGATTTTCATTATCTTAATTTTCAGGTTATACATTGCTGGTCTATAGAAATATGTTGATGTTTGTTTATTGCTCTTATAGCCTACTTTACTAAACTCATTAATTAGATCTAATAGTAATGTATGTATATTTTGAGATTTTCTATATATAATATCTTATCTACAAATAAATACAATTTTATTTCTTGCTTTGTAATGTTTTTAAAAGTGTTTTTTTTTTTAATTTTCATATAAGCTGGGCACAGTGGCACACGCCTGTGATCCCAGCACTTGGGAGGCTGAGGCAGGAGGATCACTGAGAGTTCGAGGCCAGCCTGAGCTACATGGTGAGTTCAAGGCTGGCTTGCACTACAAAGGGAGACCCTGCCTCAAAAAATAAAAAATAAATAAATAAATAAATATATTTATTTTCATGTAAATTTAATCATTATAGAAAAGTACAGAGAAGTAAAAATCAGCTGAATTATCTCCATCCACAGTAGGTATTACATTGTTCTAACCAATCCCCTAATGATGGATATTTAAGATGTTTCTATTGTTTCACTGTTACAAACAGAACTACAGTTAATTTTCTTGACTTACATACAAATTTCTTCTTAGGATAAAGTCCTTCAAAAATAACAATTTAAGTTCTTACCAGTGTTCCCCCCCCGCCCAGAATATTTGTTTCCATGAAAATAGGTAATGAAGTTTTAATCTTTGCCAACATGACATGCAAAAAGCATCTAGGTATATTCTTTACTTGCATATTGTATTTAATGCCAAAGTTGAACATCTTTCATGTTTAAGGCTATTTTTACCTTTGTTTAGAATTATTTTCTCTGTTTTCTTAAAAGTGTTGGTTTTTAAAGATAAATACTGAAGTGTTTACAGAAAAAACTGAAGCCTAGGATTTGTTTCAGAATAATAGGGTAAGAGGACAGACAACAAGTGTGGGTGAAACAGGATTAGCCATGAGTTAAAAATTATTAAAGCTGGGTATAGTACATGGGGTTCATTATAGTAACCTCTTCACTTTTAAAATTTTCTATTAAAAATACAATGAACACCAGGTACAATGATATGTGCCTGTGATCCATCCTACATGGGAGGCTGAGGTAGGAGGATCCCAAGTTCAAGGGCAGCCTGAGCCACTTAATGAGACTGTCTACAAATACAAAAAGGGCTAGAGGTGTAGCTCAGTGTAGAGTGTCTCCCAGTTCAATCCCTAGCACTGCAAATAAATAACAAATAAATAAAATAAACATATTAAGAGCCATCACAGGTTTTGGACTCATAAAGTGATTAATAAATCTGCTTTTTGAGCAAGCTTCCAGACTACCCCAGCACAGAACTCTTGGAGGAATTCTGCCACAGTCTGTGAGGTAGAAGTGAACAGCATGTCTCCTCTCACAGCCTGGGATCTACTCAGATTTTCTTCTGGTGCCTTGGAAACCCAAGCCTGTGCTGTGGGAGCGACAATGTAGATGTCACTTGCACAAAACCTGTGACTTAGCACAGTGTTACTTAACATTGACTGATGGTATAGTTTGGTTGCTGGGGAATTTAAATTCAATCAATTTAACACTCAATATGAGCACTTCAACTAGAAACAGGCAGTGAAATCAAACATAAATTAAACTCAAGTTTAAAAACTAATATTCTACTTGTATATACCTTTTGTTGTATCTCCATCAAGCACATTTGTGTTGTCTTCAAACCAAACATCATTTGACTATGCAGAAAGTCACAAAAAATGATTTTTTTGGTACCAGGGATTGAACTTGGGACCTTGTGCTTTCGAGGCAGGGACTGGAACCACTGAGCTAAATCCCTGGCCCTGATTTTCTTTTTCTTTACAAATAGCCATTCAATAGAAGCAGATAGTGTTTTTGAGAATACAATAGAAAAAAAGGATTAGTTCTGCCTGCTAGATTTTTGGGGTAAAATTATAGGTCTCTGATCCTAATTTGGGGGTGCTATTTTAAAACCACATTTCCAGGCCTGTAGCCCTGGGTTCAAGCCCCCATGGACTGACCCGCAGAGATGCCCCCGTCAAGAGGCCTGTATTCCCTGATTGTCTTTTCTCTGCAGCAGCCCCTATTTGCACTTGGGAGTCCAGCTGAGCTCGGGATTTCTGTGTGGTACCCTCTGAGCTTTTAAGCCCTAGTTGGTATGTTTCTTGGAGGTTCTTGTTAGCTTGTTCTATAAAAAGCATCTGTCATTATTTCTCTTCTGTGTGGAGCTCCCTCTTTACCCTGTTCTGTTCCTTCTCAGCACAATCCCTCTGCACAAAATTGCTCAATAGATGCCACTGGCTGGCACCAGTCCCATGCAATCTAACTAAACAGCACACCTACACAAACCAAGTACCATGCTATTCTGGGACCACGGGCATTGTGAAGAAGATAGTAACCATGTGTCCAACGGGCTAGGAGAAGTTTCACCTAAATGCCTGTCTTATCTGCTTAGCTGTGGAGTTATGAACCAAGTTTGAAATCCATTTTCAGCTGAACAGGCAAGAGTTTGTTTCTCACACAAAGGAAAGCCCCATGTGCCAGTGTTTTTCCAGTTGTGCCTTTTTGCAGAACTTGTGTGTAATGACTTCACTGCAAATTCAACATGCCAAGTGCTGCCAGGGAATGTCCAGGCTGAGCCCCTCATCCTGGTCTTTGTCCCTGCTCAGCCCACTTGGCACTTTGGATCAGGCCCATTAGATGGGAGAACCGTTTCCTGGAAGTGAAAGAGCAAATTCCTCTGAGCATTCCTCGTGGAGTGAGGAACTGCTTCTCTCAAGGAAGGAGTTGAAATCCTCTGACCATCAAACTTACCCACAGTCTCTCATTTCCTGGCATTCTGAGAGTTTTTCAGTGGCACATTCTGTGGGTGTGTGAATGACCAGGCAGGGTGGCGTCTCACGCAGGTGCTATGGAAGCTGCCTGTGGAAGGCCTGGTCCCTCTCTTTGCAGCTGAGAGTGAGGGCATGGAGCACATGTTTGTGCATGTGCATGTGGCAGATCTTTTCTTTTCTTTTTTTTTTTGGTACCGGGGATCAAACTCGGGTCCTTGCGCTTGTGCAGCAGGCAACGAAACCACTGAGCTAAATCCCCGGCCCGGTAGATCTTTTCTTAAAGCATAATCAGCTCATATAAGTATATGATTAATGTAAAAACAAACCACACAAAAAAATGGTGAAGTAGTGACCGAATACCAGTGGCTCTCAACAAGTGCAGTCGTTTGTGTATTTCCAGTCTAACCTGTAAATCCCCATGTTTCTTTCTCTACATAATAGCATTAAAGGAAAATTAGGATTACTCCTGAACCAGAAACCCAAGTTTCAGAGATCCTCCATAACACATTCTTTGACTCTTGCCAAACAAAATACTTGTCAGGCCTTAAAATGGCTTAGAATTAATTCCACAGCTGGCAGTTATGATGTTCTACTTGTGGTGTTCCTTCCTAAGTTAGGGAAATTCCATTCAAAGTCCCCAAATTCTTTTAGTCTTTTTTGGCATGAACAGCATGTAGAAATTAATATAGCTTAATAGTTTAACTTTTTAAAAAACATATTCAAGAGCTACAGGATGTTTGTCACAACTATGTCTTACTTAAAAAGCATCAAAACTGCATTTTTAAGATGTTCTCTTCACAATCCCAAGAATGCATAGCTATGGGCAGTAACTGGTAGCACATGAGGACATTACCTTCTGTAGAAATTCACTTCCGCCTCAGATTTGATGTTAATTCAATTCATGAGACTGAAAATGCATGGAAAAGGTATTGACTTTATGCTTCCTTCTAGAATGTTCTTTTCACTTCGTTGCTATTTGATAAGTTCCAGCTCTCCAAAATTTTTGGACGAAAAGTTTATTTATTCAACAGACATCTACCCTTCACCAGGGTTTCACACACATTATCTTATTTGAGCCTCATGACACTGAGCAGCAGTTAAAAATTCCTACTTTAAAAACCAGAAAACCAAGCCTCTGAAAAGTTTTTAAAAACTTGGTCAAGATGTCATAGCTGGTCAAAGATGTTGGCTCCAGTGCTAGGGTCTTTCTCAGACACTCAGCTGTCTCCCAGACCAGAGATCATACACTTACCACCCATGTTAAGAAGGCTTCCTGGAGGAGTTGGTAGGACAGGGAGATGATTTTTATTTCTTATTTGTTTTTGCTTTTTGTTATGCTTTGGTTTTTTTGTTTGGATGGTACTGGGGTTAGAACCTAGGACCTTTGCATTGAGCTACATTCCCAGTCCTTTTTTAAATTTATTTTTTAAACTTTAAATTTGTTTCACTAAGTTGCTAAATTTCCTAGGATGGATTTGAAGTTGAGATCCTCCTACCTGAGCTTCCCACAGTGCTGGGATTACAGGTGTGCACCACCACACCCTGATGTGTGTTTTAAAGTCAGATAAATGCAAGCCTTCAAAAAAAGAGGGGGTAAAGTATTAAAGATCAGAATAATACAGAAAACAAATAGAAACACAATACGTTTACGGCACTCCTGGCCACCCAGCATAACCATGAATTTATGCCACTTGCCTAATCGGTCTTTTAGAAAGTGATTCAATTGTTATCACGTTTACTGAGCAGCTCCTACTTGCCAGGACTTGCTCTGGGTGAATGGAACTAAGACAAATAATCCCTACACTAGAGCAGGTGGCAGTAGTGAGGTAAGGCCTTGTCTTCCTTCCCTCCTTCACTCATTCATTCATTTATACCACCTTTTCAGGGAACCTCAGAAGAGCATCCCAGAGAGAGGACTCTGAGCAGGGCCTCAGAGCAGGGGCTGGCCCAGCAGAGGCCTGCAGGGTAGTGGATATGCATGACTATCAAGCCCCACTCAACTGGCTTGCTTATGCCTGATCCCAGACAGTTGGCAGGAGCCACAAGTCAGGCAGATGGAAAGGACACAGTGACACCTGAATGGCTTCACAGTTTCAGCAGTACCACTCCTAAACGCTTTGTCCAACCCTTTTGCACTGAGCATGGTTGGGTTAGCTCTTGGGCCTGGGACATCCTTACATGCCTGTGCGTGCCCTGCAACTGCACTCAGTGTGTGCAGAAGTTCTGGCTCCTGTCTGTCTCCCTTTCTAGGCAGAGCTGTTCCAGGGAGAGGCCAGCCATTCTCCTCTCCATCCAGCTTCAATAGGCCTGGTACAGGTGGCTGAATCAGGTAGGAGCTACCTGGGAACCCAAGAGCTCAGTGCGGACAGTGGAAGGAAGCTCCAGGCACACCCCTAGGCCTTCTGAGAGGAAAGTGGGAAGGGCTGGTGTTGGCTGACAGCTAACAGCGGATGGACAGGTGTTTTGTTCTGTTTTGTTGCTACAACAGAAAACCTGAGACTAGATAATTTATTTTTTAAAAAAGAATTATTTCTCACAATTCTAGAGGCTAAGAAGTCTGAGATCAGGGAGCCAGCATATATTCTGTAACTCTGGGAGGCTGAGGCCAGAGGATTACAAGTTCAAACCCTGCCTGGACAACCAATGATTTAGTGAAACTCTGTCTTATAAAAAAATAAAAAGAGGCTGAGGAGTAGCTCAGTGCAAGGCGATCCCCAGTACCAGAACAAGGAAAGAAGGAAGGAAGGAAGGAAAAGAGAGAGAGAGAGAGAGTGCCAGTGTCTGGTGAGGGCCTTTCAGTGCACCATGAAATAGCATGGGCGGCCTGTGGGAAGGGTTGGAACCAGGCCAGCTCAGCTCCCTCTTCCTCTTCTTATGAAGCCACTCACTGCATCATGGGGACCCCAGCTAACCCTAACTGTTCCTGAAAGGCCCCGCCTCCAGATACTATGAATTTGGGAGTGAAGCTTCAGCATGTGCACTGTTGGAGAGCACATCCAAACCACAGGGTCAGATGACCTGGGGTTTTAGGACCTGCCACTCCAGCTTGTACCCTAGAGTTGGGCTTCTGGAAGGGGGCCTCATGAGTCAAGCCACGGCGGCAACCCAGCAGGTGGATCTAGCTTTGGTTTCCACACGTGCCTTGTTTCACAGAATAGCGTTTTTCACAACAGTCCATTGGGGGTGCAGCACATGTTTAGCTGGGTTCAGTCTCCAGCACACACACACGAGAACAAACAAAAACCTGTAAAACAAGCATGGCTCCCTCCACTGTGCACATGGGTGCAAATGCCAGTTCATTTGGCTTCAACTGGTCTAGGCACTGTGGCTTGTTGGTCTAGGCATCTGCACACCTTTGTATGGTAACAGCAGGGAAAGTGGCCAGGAAAGTACACTGGTTACTAAACTTCTGTGTCACTTTCCCATGTACAGGAGGCAGAATAACAGTCCCTTAAAGATGCCCTCAACATCAAGGACCTGTGAATGGGTTCCCTGATGTGGCAAAAGGGTGATTAAGGGTACATCTATCACATTTGATTTTTCCATGTAAAACTGATCTGTTAGTTTAATGCTGAGTTGTGATTTTGTTTGTTTTTTGAGACAAGGTCTCCCTATGTTGTCCAGATTGACCTTGAATTCACTATGTACTCCACTTTGGCTTCACATTTTCTGCCATTCTCTTGCCTCCTGAGTGCTGGAATAAAAGCCATGTGCCACCATGCCCGAACTGAGTTGTGATTTTTTTTTAAAAAATGCAGTTTCAACTGTTTAAAAACATTTCTCTTGGTGGGCATGGCGACACACTCCTGTCAAGCCAGGACTTGGGAGACTGAGGCAAGATCGCCATGAGTTCGAGGCCAGCTTGGACTACACAGTGAGTTCAAGGCCAGCCTGAACTGTATAGCAAGAGCCTGTCTCAGAAAAAACAAACAAAAATATTTCTCTTTTATCTTGACTTCTTAAAGTTCTGGGATCTGTGAAGTTCCCATTTCCTTCCATTGTCAAGGGAGCAAGCTTGCCTAGTGTTTGAATGTTGCTTTATGGTTTTGTATTATTGAAACAATGCAGCTTTGTATGTATAGATTTTTTTTAGTTTTAATTTTTTATTGGTAATGTTTGCATTACATGACTGCATTCCTTGTAGGGAGCTGGTGTATGTACATAACGTGTCATTTCTTTTTCATTTCTTTCCTCTCTTCCTCCCTCTCCCCTCCCTCCATCTCTTTACTCTTCCCATTTGAGAAAGATCTATCTCCTTACTTCCTATTGTCTATCTTTCATTTTGTGCATTATATTTTGAGTTTCTCATAGAAGAGAAACCATGTGATAGTTGAGCTTGTGTGTCTGATTTATTTCACTTAACATTATGGTCTCAAGGTGCATCCATTTTCCTACAAATGACTAAAGTTTATACTTCTTTATGGCAGAGTAGTACTCCATTTGTATAAATACCACATTTTCTTTATCTATTCATTTTTTGATGGATATATAGACTGCTTCCAAGGTTTAGCTACTATGAATTGTGCTATATAAACAAGATATATGCTATAAGCATGTAATATGATGTCTTTAACTCTTTCAGGAAGATACTTAGAAAGAGAATAACTGAATTGAATGGAATTTCTATTTTTAGTTTTTTGAGGATTCTTCATACTTATTTCCATAATGTTATACTACTTTACATTCCTAACAGCAATGTAGAAAACCCTCACCCTTACCTCACCATCATTCGTTGTTATTTGATTTCTTAATGATAGCCATTCTTTCTGGGGTTAGATGGAATCTCAGTGTTATTTTAAGTTGCAGTTCTCTAAGGGCCAGCAACGTTGAACATTTTTTCATGTATCTATTGGCCATTTGTATTACTACTTCTGAGAAGTGCCTATTCATTTCAGTTGCCCATTTTTTTGATTGGGTTTTTATTTTGGGGAGGCCTAATATTTTTGAGTACTTTATATATTCTAGATATTAATCCTCTGAGGAATAGCTGGTAAAAGTTTTTCCCATTCTATAGGTAGACTCTTCACTCTTTCTTGTTTCTTTGCTGTGCTGAAGCTTTTTAGTTTGATACGCTCCCATCTGTTGATTTTTGCTAATATTCCTTTGCAACTGGGGCTCTGTTCAAAAAGTCCTTAGGAATGCCCATGTCTTTAAGAGTTTTACCTATTTCATCTTCCAGCAGATTAAGTGTTTCTGTTTTAATGTTTAGATCTTTGATCCATTTTGATTTTTGTTAAGTACACAGTGAAAGATACGGGTCTAGACTCAGTCTTCTGTGTGTGGACAGCCAGTTTTCCCAGCACCATTTATTTAAGAGGCCATCTTTCCTGCAGTGTGTTTTTGGTCCCTTTGTCAAAGATCAGGTAGTTAAACATGCTTGAGGTTTTTTTCTTCTTTTGTTCTGTCCCATTGATCCACATGTCTGTTTTTGTGTCAGCACCATGCTGTTTTTATCACTGTAGCTTTATAGTGTAAATTCAAATCTGGGACTGTGATGCCTCCTGCTTTGGTTGTTACCCAGGATTGCTTTTCCTATTCTGCATCTCTTCTGAGGTTTGTGGATTTTTAGTAGCAAATAATGTACTATTGACCCAATTATCATCTCTGTATCTAATTAGTATGCATAAATATGCTGTGTCTCTGAATCTAGGGGAAGTCTTTTTAAACCTATTTTCTCTTTCTACATCTAAATACAACTTATATTCACCATCATACTCTTTTTTTGTTCATAATTCTTCCTTGGAAGAAAAATATTAAATATAGACAGGCTGAACTTGAACTCCTGAGCTAAAGGGATCCTCCTGCCTTGGTTCCCAGAAAAGCTGACATGACAAGGTGCATAGCACCAAATCCATCTTTTCATTCTACGATACATAATTACAGAGCTCTCCCACCTCGTCTGCCTACTTCTCTGCTCCTTTCATGTCCCCATTTCTCTAACATCCTCTCTACTCTCTCACAAGTCCATTTCTTGGATGCCTCAAGTAGCAGGCTTCCTCCCTTCCTCCCACCTCTATCTTCCTGAGGGGTATTAGCTTTGGGGCATTTTTCAAGTTTCGGCTTCCAACCCAGAAATTCTCCTTGGCTTGGGTTACCAGTTATCAGAGACAATCTGCACCAACTGCTTCCCGAGTTGTCTAGATTTCCATCTGCTCTTGGGAACCTGGCAAGCTCTTTGTCACTGGCTGGCTTCCACTTGTGCACGTGAGATCACCACATCATAATTGTGCCGAGGTCTTCATTACCAAAACCTAGCTTACCACCACTTGAGAATAACACACTCAGTTTTTCTTTTTCAGATTTGATTAACAAACCAAAATACCTGATCTTAAAAGAAACTATTACAGAACAACCCAAGCAACACTTAGTAGTCTGTTTTCAATTCAAAGTTAAATGTAGATTATGAAGCAGAGTCTGGTGGTACACGCCTGTAATCCCAGTACAGGGGAATCTGAGGAATTCAAGAGGCTGAAGCAGGGGAATCACATCAGCTCAAGGCAGGCCTGAAAACATAGTGAGACCCTGTCTCAAAAAAAACCCCACCACCACCAAAAATAGATCATGAAAATATTTTCTTTATAATTACACAATTAAATATTTGTTGTCAATTTAGATTAGCTCACATGTTTCTGGGTGACTTTGAAATGTCCATTTTGTTATAGCAATTGATTTTGATAAGTCAAGAGAGGTGGTGCACACCTGTAATCCCAGTACTTGGGAGGCTTAGATAGGAGGATTGCTGCAAGTCTGAGGCCAGCCGGAATTATATAGTTAGTGTCTCAAAAAAATAAAAATAAATAAAACTAAAAAAGAGAGAAAAAACAAAACAAAACAAAAAACCAGCAACAACATCAAAGACTTTTTTTGAGATAAAATCTTGCCGTGTAGTTCATGCCAGCCTGAACTTCACCTTTCCAGTGAGATTATTCTTTCAGTTATAAGCTCAACAGCATCCTTCTCATGTTTGCCTATGAAGACGTTCCAGCCAACTCTACACGGAAGAAAATAAGCAAGTAGCTGGCTGTTGTCATAGCTCACTCAGCAGGAGTAGTCAACAGGGGATGTGGTAAGGAAAACAGTCCGTTGCAGTGATTCTTTTAATGTAAAGTGTCAACATAAGAATTCTTTAAATGTGGAATGTGATTTGTATCTTCCCAGTGTTTCTTTAAGCTCTTCTGGGAACAAATCCGAAATGATTGAGCAATACTGACTTAAGCAACCACATACCTCGTTACTCATCCGGGAAGCAGAGTGGGTATGTGGAGAATGAAGCCACTTTGGAGCTCCTGGAGGGGCGGCCAGGCAGGTTCACAGGGCTGGGCCAGGTTCCCCTGGGTGGTTTCTGGACCCTGGTGTCCCCTGACTCTATGTGGAAGGCTTCTGCCCAGCTTCCCATGAGGTTCTGTCTTCCCAAATAGCTCAAAGTAAAGCAATTAGAAATAAATTATAATCAGAGTTACTCTCTTATGATTTTAGTATTGGAAAACATATAAGAAGTGATATTTCATACTGAGGACATCCCCCCCACACACACACACTGTAAAAAATAAGACTATGTTAGATATGGTGGCAAACACTTGTAATTCCAGCCCTTCGGAGGCTGAGGCAGGAAGATGAAGAGTTTGAGGCCAGCCTGGGCTACAGAGTGAGACTCTGTCTTAAAAAGGAAGAAGGAAAAGGTGGGAGTAGAAAGAGGGCGAGAAAGATGAAGTGGAGGAGGAGAAGGAGGAAAGAAAGAAGGAGAAAAAGACAAAGCTGTTCAGGGCTGGGTCCGTGGCTCAGTGGCGAGTTGCTTGCCTAGCATGAGCAGAAACCTGGGTTTGATAGGTGCCACAAACACAAAAGTAGTTAGGATGTGCACGATACATGTTTCTACCTTATGGAAATCTAAAAACTACAATAAAATTAAAATGTAGAAAGAAAACTGCTGGAGCCTGTTCAATAAAGGGTTTAAAAATACAAGATATAAAACCTTTTTTATTTATGTGCTACTTATAACTCTTTTTGTTTTGTTTTTGTTTTACAGTACAAAACCTGGGTTGAACCTTCCCACTGAGCTACAACTCCAGCCCTTTTTAATTTTTTAAATTTATTTTATTTTATTTTTTTGTACCGGGGATTGAACTCGGGACCTTGCGCTTCCAAGGCAGGTAGTGGCACCACTGAGCTAAATCCCTGGCCCTCCTTTTTTATTTTTTATTTTGAAAAAGTTGTTAATTTGCTCAGGCTGGGTTCAAATTTACATTCCTCCTGCCTCAGCCTCATAGAGTGCTGGGATTACAAGCTTGTATCACTGTGCCCAGCTATAACGCTCTTCAAAATAACATCCCACTTTTCTGCAAATCTCACTTCCACTCATACAAGTGCTGTAAAAAATATGGAGGAATTGAGGGATCAAACATTGTTTAATGGTTTTACCAGCTTTTACAAAGTCCTACTACTTCTCTGCAGGAGAAAACTTTTAGGGATAAGAAATTATCTTAGCTCTTACTTTACATGCAGTTTTGATAAGCTAAGTCAGTAGTTTCTTAACAGCAGATTAGCTGAAAATTAATAAAGTGTAATGTACTACCAAAGCTGGACTTTTAATAAGAGAAAATAAGAGCCAGCTATGTAACAGGGCAATTGTAAAGGGAAAACCAGCTGAGGGGGAAATTTTCCCTTCTAAACTCACATTTAGATCACAAAATGCTCAGAGGTTTTCTCCATAAGCAGCAAGCATTTCTCCAGCAGACACAGGCTGGGCATCATATAAAATCAGTTCAGGTCTGACACCATCTACCTGGGGCTAGCGTCACATCCCACGGTGCCAGTCACATGGAGTCAGCTGTCACCCATACTTTGACCTGGCTGTAGATTTGCACTCTCACTCCCCTCCTTAAATTTAATGAATTTGCTAGGTTGCTTCACAGCATGCCCAGAAACACTTCTGTTTAACGTTTATCCTATCAATGAGGGGCATTATAAAGCACCTAGATGAACAGCAGGTGTGGAGCTGGGGTGTGCCGCACCACCAGACGCACAGGTGTGTGCCAATCTGGAAGTACCCCAAACCCTGCAGGATTTTTATGGATGCCCTACCACGCTGGCATGATTGATGATTAACTCAGTCTTCAGCTTCTTTGCCCCACTCAGGATGGGGGTTGGGGAGGGGCTGAAAGTCCCAAGCTTCTGATTATGGTTTCATCTTTCTGGTGCCCAGCCCTCGTGTAGGAGCCCGAGCCCCTTCACAAGAACAAAAGCTGCCCCTATCAACAAGGAAATTAGGAGTTCTGTGTCAGGAACTCGGGCCAAAGAAAATACTATAAGATTCTCCTGGCACGCCTATCTGTGAAGGAACTAAGGCAGGTACGCAGACACAGGTATTCCCTGACGACCCACACGAGGGGCAGGGTTCGAGGGGCTATTATCTGATGGTACAGTTCTAGTGTGGGCTGATGGCATCGTCCTGGAAATGGGTGGTGGTAGTGGCCAGACAACATTGAATTCATCAAGTACTTGATGCCACTGAACTGGTTAAAAATTGTAAAATTTGTAGTATATATTTTATCATAATGAAAACATAGTTAAAAGAGCTCAAGTTCATCTTTGACACAGAGTTGCCAACTAGTAAAGGTGATACTGGTTACTCTGCAAGAAGCTCTCCAAGTCTGCAGAACCAAAATCTTCAAAAAACAATGGAACAAGAGATTTCCCAAGCTGAGCCAGAGGAATGGGTAATATTTTAAATTTTGGTATTTGACACTTTAAAGTACATTAAAAGCTGGACACACAGCTGTAATTCCAGAACTTGGGAGGCTGAGGCAGGAGGATAGCTGAAAGTTTGAGGCCAGCCTGGCCTAGCTACATAGTGAGACCCTGTCAAAAAAAAAAAAAAAGTGTTGTACATTCAGTACATTTAATTTAGCAGTTAAGAGGTTCTTTATAGTTCTTTGGGAGACAGTACAGTCCCTATTCTTAAAGAATTTATAATCTAGCCAAGGAGACAAAATATATGGGTATAAAACAATCAACTAAATGAAACAGTTAGTGTAGTGCACCTTCTTCCTAGCTTTCTAGCCTTTCATGGTCTGACCCTACTCTACTTTTTTACTACTGCCTAGAGAAAACTGTTCTATAGCTAGGAAGATTTCCTAAGTCTCCACCATAATGATTATAAATAAATAAGGGGATTTTTCTTTCCAAAAGTCAGAAATTGTATCTAAAGACCAGAGGCTGCTTTCCAGGCACTAAGGTGTAAAGAGGTTGCCAACAATCAAGTTGTTTGCATTCAGAGACAGCACAGGGTAGAAATGGGGGGTAGTCTCGAGATATTCTACCAGGGGTCCTCAGGTGAACCTCTAAACTGTCCTGTCCCCACAACTGCAGGAGCCTCAGACAAAATATAACAAAGTTCACAGGGGTCAGGGTAGGCCCTGGATTCGATTCATTATACCACAAAGCAACAATAAACTTAGAATTAGGGTAAGGGAGTTAATTTGGCCTCAGTTTCCTTATTTATAACTACATCATAATCATAAAGCAGTATTTCTAAGCTTTGCAGTTAGATCTATGAAGATTCCAATCCAGCTCTTTGATCTGCAAGTTACTTCAGCTCTCTGCACTTCAGGGTTCTTTCTGTTCTACTAAAAGCTTTTAATAATGTGGTTGTTTTGAGGATTGAATGAGATTCTGCACAAGCTTTGAGCAATACACATATGCAATATATACACATAATATCCTAATTTATACACTTCAATTTTGCCACTCCAGCAGGTTTCGTGCTTTGCTGGCCTTGTTTTAGCTCTTTCTTGCCCCTTCTCAGCTGCATACATTAGTGGGCATAATTATTTAGCTGATTATTTAATTTAAAAAATTTTGGGGTAACTATCCTATTGTAGAAGTATCATAATTGTAAGACAAAAATCACCCAGAATCACTACATCCAGAGACTTCCACTTTTAACAGTGGACTGTATACTATTTTGGAGTTTAAAAATGTATACACACATATAAACATTAGTTCACAAAATTAGATACTAAACTCTATTTTGTCATGTGCTTTTTTTCTTCTTGAACATATTAGAATGTAAGCTCCATCTGACAATAAATCTAATGATTTTGCTCAGCATGGCAATTCCAGCACCTGGCTTAGTATATGGCTCATAGCAGATACTTAAAAGACAAGCAACTACAATCAAAGAACAAAATGGAATAAATGACTTTCCACAAAAATCACTAATCACAACATTCTTCCACATGAGTGTGTCACAGTTTCCACAACTAAGCTCTATCTTGGAAACTTGTTTCCAGTGTATCTCTCTTCGCAAATATATTTGAAAAGGTATTTGAAAACCTTTTACTGGTGCTTTTGAAAGAGGCACAAAGAATAATGTAGCCCACATTAAAGAACTCAATTGCCCAGAATCAACAACTTTTAAGATTATGACAGTTTTGCCTCCATTTTTAAATAAAAGAAAGCAAGCACTGTAGATAAAGTTGAAGTCTTCATTTTTCTCTCCTGTCTGTTTTCCCTCCTCCATTCTATAGATACAGCAGCTGTCATAAATTTGGTGTGTGCTCTTCCAGTGCATGTCTATGCTTATGTAAAGTATGTGATCAGCATAGGATCTGTGGGATTATATTTAAAAATACGGTATCATAGTGTATATATAGTTCTTCAACTTGTGTTTTTTAATTCCGCATTGCTATTGAATTCTGTCTGCACTTATTGACAAGTACTAAGCTAGTCTATTCAGCTACTGTAAATCTTTTTTTTCAATTTAGCTACAGTACATATTCTGTCATTTGAATACCAGCTTTTATTTTACGACTCTAATCTTGGGCATTTGGGTTGATTCTTGTATTTCACTTACGTAAACAATGCTATAATGGTTAATGTAACTGCAGAATTTTTATTAGTTATTTTAGTCACAAATTTTAAAGTCCATTTCTATTAGCTTTTATCAGTGAGACAGAGTACCTGAGAAAATGTGAAAGGAGCAGATTTATTTTGCCTCTCAGTTTCAGTCCATGGCTATCTGTTGTTTTGGGGCTCCAGAAGCCAGAACAGCATGGTTGGGAGCTCATAGCCGCCAGGAAGAGAAAGAAGGAAGGGCCAGGCTCCCAACATCCTCTGCAGGGTGTGCCCCAAAGTCCTAACTTCCTCCCACCAGGCCACACCTCCAAATATTCCACCACTCCCAGTAGGGCCACAGGCTAGGAACCAGGTCTTTAATATATGGGCTGTTGGGGGATACTGAAATCCAAATCGTAACACCATTAAATCTCTTTTACTATGTAGTATTTTTTATTTTACCAAAGTTAAAAAAAAAAATGTTTATATATTTGAAGACAGACAGGGGAGGTCCTTTAATCTACACAGAGGAGGTCTGGCAGCCAGACCTGTGGCTTGGGGTTGGGGTGCAGAAAGCAGTCAGTGTAAGAGTGAAAAGGTACCCGGGTGGACGCAACTGGAGCTCAGGTTTCACAGCATATTGTTTGGAGACTTTGCTCCAATGTCGCACAAGATGTCTGGGGGGCCACACAGGACAAGATGGACCGATGAAATGAATTCCAAATTGCAAGACTATGGTTTGGTTATGGGAGCTGAAAATACAGTGAAATCAGGACCGCGGGTTTAGCTCAGTGGTACCGCTCCTGCCTCGAAAGCACAAGGTCCTGAGTTCGATCCTTAGTACCGGGAAAAAAAATACAGAGAAATCATGACAGAAGTCAGAAGAATCCCTGGAAGAACCAAGGCTTTGCGGGAATTACTGCGAGGACAGAGGGCTTCGTGGAGACTGAACGCTCGAAGTAGTTAAAATAGTCCTGACTGTAGGGGTGCAGCTCAGTGGTGTGGCTCGATAGTAAAGCTGGTGCCTAGCATGCACGAGCCTGTGGGTTCAATCCCCAGCACCGAAAGAAAAACAAAAAACCCCAGCTAGGACAAAATGACCTTCATTACTGTTTCTTCTGAGATTAAAATTTAGAATGTCACAAGTTTGCCACGCAGAGCGTAGGCAGTGAAAGGAAGGAGGATCTATTAGGCGAGCCAGAAGTAGATTCAGAACTTAGCTTGCAGTCTGTCATTTCTGCGTGGCCTCCCTGCAGTCCCTGCTCAAGTCCGTGTACTGCCTTCGCCAATGGGGAGGTGACAACGAAGTGGCTGGAGGCAGACATCAGTCTCACCTATTGATATACATTACTGTTCTGTCCTACACACCACAAAATGCTTTTCATAAATAAAAAAAAGTTTATGGGAGGGACTGATTAAATTACATCATAGGCCTTTCGGATAAACTTTTAAAAATCTATCATCTGTCTATCTAGAGATTGAACCCGGGGCCGTTGCACTGAGCTACATTCCCAGTCTTATTTTTTGAGACAGGGTCTCGCTAAATTTCCTAGACTGGACTTGAATTTAGGATCGTCCTGCCTCAGCCTTCCAAAGTGCTGAGATTACAGGACTGTGCCAACTTGGACGATCCTTAAATGCTCTTATTTATTACTTGCTTCTATGGTCCCAAAAGAGATCTGTGCTTACAGCTGGCACTACCGGCCTCATAAATTCCTTCCTTTACAGATGTTGGCTTGAAACGCTTAAGAAAATGGGGGCCTGAACGGCAGCCCCCAACTTTTACCCCGGCACAGGGGAAGTACACTCCCGCCGCGGGGCGGTGACACGCGCGGCCGGGCAGGTGGCCGGCGGCCGAGGCAGGAAGCACGGCGGGGCGGCGGGCGCGGCCCTGGCCCGGCTGGAATGCGGCAGGCGTGACGCGCGGTCACGTGACGCCCGTGGAATGCCAACAATGTAGCGAATGTCCCACTTGGGCCGCGCTCGGAGCCGCGCGCGAGGGCCCGGGAAGATGGAGCCGTCGCCGCGCGCGCCGCCCGGGGCGCCCCCGAGCCCGCGGAGCCCGCGGAGCCCGCAGCAGCTCCCGCCACCGGCGCCCGGTGCGGCGCGCGAGGTCCCGGAGCTGCGGGCCAGGACGCCCCCGCGGGTGTAGACCGCGCCCAGGAGGTGAGCGGGCCGGGCGGAAGTCTCTGGGACCAGGGGCTCCGCGGGCCGGCTGCGAGGGGAGCTTCGCCCGGCCCGCCCCACACGCTCCCCGCTCTCTCCCGCCCGCCGGCGCGAGTCGTTGGCGTCGCGGCCCGGGGGTGGGGGAGCGCGTCCGGGTTGGCGGGGCGCGCGGGGGGCGCTTTGTTGCCGGCGGGGCGGGGCGCGGCGGCGTCTGGACGCGGGGTGGCGGGCGGCTCGAACCCCACGCCGGGGCGCCGTCGCGGCGGGTGCGCCCGGGGCCGTTGCGTAACGCGCCATCTGCGCCCTGCTACCCGGCTTCCCCGGGACTAGCCCTCCCTCCCGCGGCTTCCTGCAGGGCGGACTTGGGGACGGGGACGGGCAGGGGCAGCGGCCGGCCTGGGGCGGCCCTTGTGCCACTCGTGCGGGGTCCACGCCGCCGCCAGTGGCTGGGCCGGGGGGACGCGACCCCAGGAAGGCCGGGCTCACCTGCCGGGGTGCCCGCGACAGGGGAAGACTGTCCTGCCTGCCCGCAGCCCGGCGAGGCCCTCGGTGGAAAGAAACTTTTGCAAACATCGCGGCGAAAGAACTTGATTTGTAGATTTTGTTGACAGAAAGTTTGAACGAGAATGTTTACATTTTCGCTGTTCCTACCGTGTATCTAGGGTTCAGAAATCTGTTTAACCTTAACTAGCCAGCCAAGATTGGTTTTGCTAGATTAAACAAAATAATAAAGGAAAAATAAAAATTTATAGTCCAACGGCTCTGTTCACAAAGTATTCAGGGAATATATACTTTTTAAAGGCAAAGTTGCCTACATCTATAAAGAAGTTTAAATATACTGAAATTCAAGTGGAAAGTCACAAACTGATCTACAGGTGTTCTGCTTAACATTTTAACTTAGAAAATGAGGAGTCTTCCCTTGGTTATGGAAAAACTAACTTGTGGCTGTTTATTAGGAAATCTGTACTAGATAGACCTTGCTCCATGTTTTTAGTTTGAATCTGAGTGGTGGTCACCGTTTTTAAGTGCTAAATCAAGAGACTAAGCTTTTCTTTAGCAGCTGGTTAATACAGTAGTAACAAAAACCTTCCTAAATAAGAATGGAGGGACTGTTTAGAAAGCCTGTTTTAAATTAACCATAATTAACAAGACATTATGGTATTCACCCTCCCATAAAATTTTCTCATCCGTGTATAGAAAGCACTGTTGAATGAATCCACCAATGTTCTTTGCGACTAAATTGCTGAACATTTAATGCACTTCAAAATGTCAAGCAGTTTAAATTGATATCTGAACAGAGGCTGTCAGGCAACATTATGAAGGCAAATTACTAGAATCATGGGACTGTGGAACTGTAAGGGATCCTTCTAATCATCTAGTTTGAAAGTTTGATAACTGTAAACTGCAGCTGTGTTTCTTCCGTTAGCAAATCACAGCGTTGTGGGAGGGACTTTCCTTTGGTGGGCGGGGAATGTTTTTACAATAAGATGCCTTGTTAAGTGCTGTGTTGTCTCTAGCCTGCCCTGGACTCCTAAAACCCACAGGTGGGTGGGTTAGGGATGAAGCTGATAAATTCACCCTAACCATACGAAAAGGATTTGGGAAGCTTTGGGGGTGAACTGGGAGGTAGTGGTGTTCTGTTTTGTTGTTTAATTTTTTTTTTTTTTTTTTTTTTTTGGTACCGGGGATCGAACTCAGGTCCTTGCACTTGCGCATCAGGCGGCAAAACCACTGAGCTAAATCCCCGGCCCTGTTGTTTAATTTTTATTGGTTCATGTTTGCAGTACATAATGTTTACCTTCATTGTAGGGAATTGGTGCATGTACACAACACATCTCAATTCTTTTTTTTCCTCTTTCCTCTCGCCTGGTGTTGATTTGTATTGGAAAAAAGCAGACCAACTCAACTTTTGAAAAGCTGCTTTTATATTTATGTAACAGAATAATATTAAACTTCTAAACAATATTTCTTACTGATGGTTTAAGGTAGTACTAAGTTTGAAGAAATATGGAAGATAAATTTAATCCATTTACTTAGTCTTGACTAAATCTGTGCTAAAAAGGGGTAAAGTATCCCGATCCTCAGAATGAACGGGTCAAGCTCGATTGAGCCTCTCTCTCTTGTTCCTTTTAAAAGAGCTGATTGCTCGTACTTTCTCTGGACAGACTGGGCCTCCAGATCTTACCCTAGGTGATGTGGCTTTGTGTGAGGGGCTTCTGGGTTTGAAGGCGGTGCTGCTTGGCTACTAAAGTCAGTCACTGGATGTTAGTGGTCCTCACAGTACTTGTAAGGCTAATGTCATTTGATTTGTTGTTTCATAAAGTGATGTTGGAAATAAAAGATAATTGGTGGCGATGCTAAAATTAGGATGGAAATTTGGCATTGGTTAATTCTTGCCATTCACTCTGCAAAGACTTTATGTTGCTTACTGTCTAGACCATGTCAACTTAATTGTGATGAGTGGGGTTTTTTTTTAAGTTAATTAGCAAATTCTTTTTGTTTGTGTACCAATGTTAGGATTTTTTCTGGAGGAAGGAAAAAAATTCATATTTTGTAGTTAGCAGTGGACTGTATTTAACATGTATGTAATACAGATCCTCTGGACCCTGAGTCAGGATGGTAAAGATTTTAAAGAGTTCAGGTTGGGTTTTGAATGGAGCTGTTTGGAATACTGAGCCTTTCTACCTTCAGGCAGTTATCTTGGGCCCGAATGCTAAGAGCTAATTAACTCCATCTTAGCTGCTCGGTTTACTCCTGTTTTTTTTTATTAAATGTCCCCAGCCAGCACCTGCCCCTCCCCAATGTTGTTTGCCAGTTCCTCTTTCTCTTCTATGTTTGAACCTTTTCACAGGAAGTTCCAGACTCCAAGAATAGCTTTATGCTTCCTCCATCACATCATAGCCCTTCAGCCTTTCCAGTTTTGGTGAAACATTGCTTTCTCTAGAAGACTTTCTCCAAATAATATCAACACCTTCCTGAAGAATTGTGCTCTTCTGTAGAAACAGGCACATGCCTGTTATCCGGTCTTGGGATAGTCACAGTATTTCTGACCACTGTCCATAGCATTAATTCTCAGGCGGGGTGGCGCTCCAATTCCCTAGCTGGGTTGTACCTAGAACTTGGAGAGATGGGTGCCAAGGAGGTAGGGACATGTCAAGGACTGAAAAATCCCTGCTGGTATTCAAGAACTGTAAGATACTCATACTGTTGAGCTGCCTACTGTCAGAAATGCCTCAAAGAACTAATAAAATTATCTACAACCTGGTCATTCTGTTGAGCTCTTGAGTACAAATATTTGTGGATCTGTTAATTTTTGCCATTGAGATTTGCATAATATGTATCATGTAGGTAGCAAGTACAAATGTTTAATAGAGAAAGTGGTGAACATGGTAAATGTGGTGGTGTTCTCTTCCCACCTAGACCCTGAGCTTATTTAGATGTGAGATACTGTTTTACCAGGGTGATACCTCTAAGATCCAGTACAGTGCTGAGCCCACTGAGGTCTTGTGATGATGCTGTTGATTGGACAGTGGAATTTCTTCTACAGAGTTTTCCTGAATCTCCAGAAAAATGCAGTTCCTTCTTTCTTCAAAGACCCTCATTATGAGGGGAGCCCTTGGCCTGTGGCTTCCTGGCCTGGACAGTGCTGGAATGGTAATGTCCAAGTGGTGGTTTATGATTCTGACATTTAGCATCTGGCTCGAGGCCTGATCCATCTGCCTAATTTAGTTTGAGCCTTGCTAGTTATAGTAGGGATATGATTTAAATAATAACTGGAGTTTTAAGTCCAAGAAATACTGTTTTAAAAAATGCCAACGTGTCATTAGCATGGGTCCCATGAGACATGGGTTTGGTTGGTTCTATGGTTGGTGCTTGATGTGTGTTTGGCAGCCTGTGTGGGTTTATGAAGCACTAGGAGAAATTAGAATAAAAAATTTTGACCATCTGATAGCATTTTCCAGGATTGGCTTGAGAATTGGAATTGGATTTGGTAGGACCAAATTAAAGGGTTGTGTAAAGTATTGCTCTCACACTGTTTACATAAGCCACCTATGCTAAGCATGGTACTCAGCTCCAGATTTAAGAAGGAATTGCTTTTGTTTTGTGAGTTGTTATAGTTTTTAAATTTCAGTGGTTTTTTGTTGTTTTTTTTGGTACTGGGCATCGAACTCAGGTCCTTGGCACTTGCACAGTAGGCGGCTGTTTTGTAGTTTCTAAAAAGTACATTTCAGTCAATTGGTAATGCCAAAGAAATTTCAAAAATTAGATTTATTTTACTTCATATCCCCATTTTTTAAAGTTCACATCCCTGAGGGTCATATTTATAAAACTTGATGAAAGGAAATCTACCGTATGTAAAATCTTACTAAAATGGTATGGGAGTATGTCAGAGTAGCTCATCTCCAGCTGTAGTCTTTATTTGATCTATAAATATTTTCATGAAAAATTCTTTTAGAAGTTCATAATTTGACCATGAAATCAACTGTCTTCAAATGAAGCTGAAATGAAAAGCGCTGGCCTGAGAAGATACTTCCACTCTCTGTGAACCTGAAGGGAAGTTTCATTCTTTCCAGAGTATTTGGTAAGAACATAGCTGAGTTGGGGTTAGTCCTCAACCCATAGATTTTGTGTTATGGATTGTCTTGAAAAGACCTGGACCAAAGTGGAATATCCTTCGTATCAGTGCTTCTGCAAGACCAAGATAGAAATCAGAAAATGATGCCTTTCCCTCTATGGAGTTCACTGAAGAAAACCAAAGGGTAGATTTTTATGGGGTGTCAGAATCATCCTCTCAGCCTTTCTGTAGATTTGAAATTTTTTATGAGAGATTGTTGATGGGGAAGAAAAAGAGAATAAAAGAAAAACCAAGACTGCTGATCCTGCTGCTGTTTCAGGGCACAGCCCTCTGGTTTTTCTTATTTCATACGTAAACACAATAACAGAAGTGTGCTGGCGCTGGTCTTGCCTGCCCCCAGTGATCTTAGGAGCCGAATGTTGGTGACACATGGCTGCTCCAGGCTACCTACCGCTCTGCAGTGCTCTGAGGTGCTCTGTAGCTGGAGCTCTGTGGCCGAAGGTCTCCCTGGAGTGTTTTGGTGTCGTGTGGTGGAGAGCATTAGCAGGTTGGGGGCATGTGCTGCTGCCCTTGGAGTTTATACCTCACTCTGGGTGGGGACTTTGCCCTATGTCAGTACCCTGTATCTAGGGATGGCTTTTCGTTTGTGTAGCTGTGTTTAGAAAGCCAACCAGTGTCCAAACACTAGGTAACTAGATATGAATAATTAGATGATTTTTTTCCCTTTATAAAACTTGAGGAAAAACATACATACTATTTTAACCATTCACAACTATATGGCCCAGTTATGTTAAATACATTCATGTCATCATTGCTGACTATTCCTAAAACTTTTTCATCAGTCCATTAAATAATAACTGTGTTCCTTGTACTCCTGGTAACTTTTATTCTCCTTTCTGTCTCTTGGTGTTTGCTTAATCCCTGTAACTCACATTAAGTAGAATCATACAATTTTTGGCATTTTGTGATTGGTTTCACTTAGCATTTGTCCTCAGGGTCCTTCTGTGTTGTGGCCTGTGACAGGATGTCCTTTTTATGGCTGAGTAATTATTGTAGAGTCACCTGCCCTGGGAGAGCCACACAGTACACGTGTCATGCGTATGTTCTGCAAGGGCCCACCTGATCCCCCTGCTCCTGTATGAGCAGAGTTAAGCCTGTTCCTCAGAGGACCTGCCTGGCTGCCACCAGCTATGGGATTTCTTTTCCCGGTCCCTCAGCCTGGCTGCGTGTGCTGGGTTGTGACTCTGGGTATCCAGGCAGGTCTGTGCTGAGTGGGCCAGCACTGTGGCACACAGCCCTCTGGAAAGCTCTCCCCTCAAAGTTGTGGGTGTTGTCCAGTAATAGGGTAATGCATGAAGTTACACGAGGGAGGAGTACGTCAGCTCATCTCACCAGGCATTGCATTGGCTCTGCCAACAGCTAAGCTAGATGCATCTGACGTGGGGAAGCAGGGCCTTGGTTCAGCCCTCGAGGCCTCCCACCCTGACAGCCTTAAGGGCAGGGGCACCCCATGGCATAGCTGAGTGGGCTTAGCCTGAATGTCCACTGGGTAGGAAGGATGAGATCCAGGCAACAGAATGGACCATGGCAGTGAGTGACGGTCAGTGCTGGGCACCACAGGTGCGTATCAGCAAATGTGGTATATGAAATATGGGAACAAAAAGCATTGCCTGGATCATTCCATAGATACAAGGTGCAGAAGCTGGTCAGCCTTGCTCAGAGCTGGAAGTCATGAAGGTTGTTCCCCAAGCTGCCTGTGGGAGCCTGGGGCTTGGGTTGCAGTGATTGTGTTTACAAGAGTGCTGTCTCGCTGAGCATGTCAGTCTTAAGATTGTGTGCTTTAAATGTGTATGTTAAATAAAAGGATCACCGCCCAATGCTTTATTGTCCCCCTCCTTCCAGTACCTTCCCTTTTTAGGGCAAATTCTAGGGGGAGCTTTGGAGCCTGAGAACCCAGCAGGGCTGCTCCTGAGTCTCCTCCATCTGCTGATGTGACTGGGCAGGGCATCTGCCTGTCCTCTTGTCCTGGCTTTAACAGACTTTCTCGTGGCTCTTACTCTTCACCCTTGACTGTCACCCTGCTGTAGCCCTTGTCCTTTCAGAGTTGAGGGGGAGGTGGCTTGCACTTCTTTGGGTTTTTTTTTGCGGGGGAGGGGGGGTTGGTACCGGGAATCGAACTTGGGACCTTGTACTAGCAAGGCAGGCGGCAGAACTACTGAGCTAAATCCCCGGCCCTTGGCTTGCCCTTCTTAGCAGTCTGCTAGTGTCTCTTGGTGGAGAGTGAAGCAGGTCACTGAGTGAGCAGAGCCTCCCTAATGGCTCCATTGGGTGGTGAACTGGCATATGCCTTTAACCCTAGACTTCTGGCCTAGTGATGGGGCTTCCTGGAGGCCCACAGCTTCTTGGGGTAGCTGCTGCACACTCTAGAATCTATCTGCTTGAAGTGGTGACTTCTCCCTGCCCATTCATCCTCCCCTCTGCTTCCAGACTCCACTCTGCAGGGCAATTCCAGCCAGGGCTCTTCTCAGCTGATGTTGGATGGTGGTGTCCCCTTCTGCGTTGAGTCCATACCTGGACAGCCTTGAAGGCCCTTCCACATGTAGCCCTTGCATCCCACACCTCTGTGGCCACCCCCTGGAAAGCCCCCGCCTGAGAGAACTGAGTTTGGTTCCTGGAGACTGCAGGCAGCACATTCCTCTGTTCTTTGCTCTGTTTCCCTCCCTATGGAATTCCATTCTTCCCAGTGCTTAGACTCAAGTTATCTCTCCTGCAAAGCCATTTATGACTTTCTCCTATTCTCGCATCCCTTACACAAGTCCCCCTTGTTGGGGGCATTTTTAGCAAAGCTGTTTGTTTGTCTGCCTCACTTTCAGCTCTCAATTGACAGCAAACTTGGTAAAGGAGAGATTTTTTTCTTCTTCCTCCTATCGGTGCCTGGGGCTCAGGAGGCATTTGATGAATGATTGTGAGGTGGGGGGTGGTACTGCAGGGTAGGCTAGTGGGCCAGGGATGAATAAATACGTTCTGACCTAGCTAGAGGACTCCCTGCCTGCCCCTCCCTTGGGGCAGGCTGCTTCCTTGCTCTGTTGTTGTGTAGGTGATGTGGATTGTGTCTTATTTGTTTTGGTTTTCAAGGAAGGGGAGAAAATTAAATATTGGAAACCAGGTGTTTTGCACACATTCCTACCAGGAAAGAAAGAACTCTCGTGCTCTTTCCCTGACATTGGAGCCACTCCTCTGATCCTCCATACGTGCTTGGCAGGCTCCCTCCATTTTGTTGGAATGTGAGCTTATGGTTTTAGAAAGTTAGGTCTTTCAAAACAGATGGTCAGACCGCAGAGTCATTGGAAATGAGCATGTTTGCAATATGTCCCGTTCTACTCCATCTGAGCAGAGCTCGGGGCTCTGCACCCTGGCCACCGTGTCCCAGGTGTCAGCCCATCCGCTCTGCAGCCTTACACAGTCATCCCAGTGACTGAATATTAGAAATCATGTGTTAAACTAGAGATGTCGTGTTGAATAAGTCAGGTTGAGTAAGTCAGGTTATTACCTTCTGAATGAAATCTTCTCACAGTTACACTGAGAAAGCATATAGTTAAAACCTCGAAGACCACGGTCCCCATCTAAGAAAGGAGTAGTGATTGTTAGGTCATTTCTGAGTGTTACCTTTTGTTTAGGGTTGTGTAATAGATTCAGATACGTTAATTCATATAATATTCAGGACAGTGCCTGGCAAATGGCAAGTGCTGGATAACCCTTAGCTACCCCCTTGCAGGGCCTCACCTTAGTTACAAAGGGCCTTACTGACACTCAAGCTCCAGGTCTCTCTGCCTCTCCCTTCTGAAAAGATGCTGTTTTTTCAAAAAATTAGTTTTATCTATACAATTCAAATACACGTACTGGTCACAGTCATCAAAGACTCTGCACCTGTGCATGCTACATCTAGGTTCTGCTTTTCTCCCAGTCCTCTACTCCCTTCAGCCCCGCCCCCTTATTTACAAAAGCTTTGCTTCCGTTTTTTCCCCTTCTTCATTTTTTGCCCTTTTCCCTTCCCCCTTCACAGTTTCCTTTAACTTTTGAACAGTTTCTTTCTATTTCACGTTATCTCTTACACATTTTTTTTTTAGTTCTTTTATTGGTACATTGTAGGTATGCAATTCGTTTACATTTATCATTGGGTGTTTGTACCTGTGCATGATATATCTTGGTTCTTCTCTTATACATTTTTGTTCTTATTTACCCTTTCAGTTTGTCACACCAGAGAAACAATGCAATGTTTGCACATATGTCTGATTTATTTCACTTAAGATTATATCTCAGGTTGCAGCCATTTAGCTATAAATGTCTCAAATTTATCTTTCTTTATGGCTGAGTAGTACTCCATTGTATAAAAATAACGACATCTTTATCCATTCTTCAGTTGATGGGCATTTGGGCTGTTTCCACGATTTAGCTATTACAAACTGCTGCTGTAAGCACATATATCACTGTGCTATGATGCTTCTAATTCTTTTGGGTAGATACCGAGCAGGGGAATAGCTGGGTCAAATGGGACCTCTAATCCTAATTTTTTGAGGTATCTCCACACTAATTTCCACAGTGGTTGCACCAGTCTATACTCCCACCAACAGTGGAGCAGGGTTCCTTTTTCCCTACATCTCCGCCAGCGTTTGTTGTTGGTTGATTTCTTGATATCAGCCATTCTTTCAAATGCTGTTTTTAAAAAACAAATTTTCTTTGTGCATTAAAACTCAAAGTAAATGAGGTGTGGTAGTGCACCTGTCATCACAGTACTCTGGGAGGCTGAGGAAGGAGTATTTCAAGTTCAAGCCCAGCCTGAGAAAGTTAGAGACCTAGTGAGATTCCATCCCAAAATAAAGAATAACTAAAAGAGGGCTAGGGATATGGCTCATTTTGAAGGACCTAGGTTTAGTCCTCAGTTTAAAAAAAGAGAGGGTGGGGAGAGGAGACAGACAGGTCGACAGAAAATCAGAGTGATTATCCCGCAGGCCTGCTTATTGGGTTCTGTGGAATGAGAGGCAGTGGTGGATGAGGGCAAACGAAAGGAAGGAGAAGGTGATGCCCATGAGACCTTGTTATGTTCTGGGGCATTTTGGCCACTTGTGGGCATCCCTATAGGTTGGCACAACTAGTTAAGTGAGAAACCACACAGTGATGGGTATGAGGGTTTCATTGTTTCAAGATACTTCTCAGCTCGCATTGGGGGTTAGCTGGTAAACCCGTCATAGATTGGAAGAAGTTGTAGTGGAAGATGCAGTTGCTTCCCCAGCCAGCCACAGCTTCTAGCTCAGCAGCCTGCTTTCCCCTCGTGATTTTGGGGCGGACAGGGAGCTCTATCACTACTGCTACTCCTGTCAAAAGACCTCTGACTCTAGGCTGGCATATAGCTCCCCTGGGGAAAGAGTCCAATGCGAAGCATGGTTTCGATTGAATGCCTGTTACTTTTTTGTGTCCTAACATTGCAGAGTTACAAGTCAGACCCTCCTAAACTGAGGCCATGGGTGCTGCGGGTGAGGCTGCTCACATCTCAGTGCTCAGCAGCACTGCCTCAGTGTGGTGTCTGTTGTGTACGCAGCTCAGACACCTGGCCAGCAGCTGGCTGCTCAGGGCAGTGTCAGGTTGGGCTGGATTTTGCCTTGTGAATGACATAACAGAATACTGTGGAAAAGTGCTTCTGACTTCTCTCTCTACAAGGAGCTCATTTCCGTGCTAGTCAGAGGTGGTCTACACTAATCACTTGTACGAGACAGCCACTTGCTGTCCACGTGGCCACAGTGCACTCTTGAGAAAGAAATTGCCCGTGCGCTTTTACCAGTTCCCTTCCATGTAGTTATCAATTTCTTTTCATTTATTTATTTGGAATCAATTTCTATTTAAAAAGATGCAGTGTTTTTATTTAGCGACTCAGGTCAAAATGCTAAGTGGCCACCTTGTAAAGAATGTAGGAAAAATTTACCTTCAGTCTCATCACATATTGTGTGGAAAGTGCTTTGATACAGAACACCCTTAATGCAAGACAAGTTCTGTCATGTCTTTCAGGAAAATTGGAAGAGCTGTTTGAGGAAAGTTTCTAAAGATAAGAAGGGATCACAGCCAGCAGGTGGGTGGGGAGATTGGTGGAACTGTGAGGGGAGGGACAACAGTATGGACTGCGAGTTGATTAGCTTTAGGGACAAGCCAGAAATCTATGTAGAAAATGTGACCCTCAATACTAAAGTCGTGGATTTCGCAGTAAATATGTATGTATGGTATGTATGTATGTATTGGTAGGACAAAATGATCCATTTAATTCAAAAACCTGGGGGGTCTTATTCCACTCCCCTCTATGAGGCAGATAAAGAGACCAGACCCCTGTATCACTTGGTAGCCACTTGGGGTGCTCTTCACAGGCAGCAGGCAAAGACAGTTACTAGTACCTCAACAAAAGCAATGCCCAGGGCTACTGTAGCCACCAGCAGCACATTTTTTCTCAGCCTGGTCCTGATCCTCTCCACACAGCCCCTGGTGTGGATAGTGTGCACATTGAAGCCAGTTCCACAGCCCGCAGTGACACAGACCCAGCAGGAGCCAGGATAGAACTTGGCCCTCTACCAAGCTAGGGATGTTCTCCCAAATCTGTGCAGTTAGCAGGCCACAGCACCCAAATTTTATCTTCAAGTTGTCCAGGAATGCAGCTGTGTCATGGCTTTTTTTTGGTAATCATGCACCTGCTGCTGCAAGTCCTTATTAAACTCTGCTGTCACCTTGTCTCTAAAAAACATAGCCAGCATTGGCTCCAGCCACCTCCACTAGCATGACAAGAGACAGGAAGATGGCAGAGGTGATCGCATGAAGTAGTTCTCCTTGCAGTCCCCACACCAGCCCAAGAGGCCACCAGGAAGAGGAAGGTGCCCACAGCGATGGTGATCACAGGCAGCAGAGTTCTGGGAGCAGCCCTGAGGGTCCTGGTCCCACTGAGGATAGGCTTGACCACCACACTCACCTTGAACAGTCCCCCTGCATAGCTGCCACGTGCCAGCAGAACAGACAGCAACTTGACACATCTCATTCCTCCCTCTCCCCCACGGCTGCTGGGCCCTACCCACAGAATAAGTTTGCTGACTCCTGTAGCAGAAAAATAATTTTCAGGTCTTGACAGTCAAGAGGGATGGAAAACATTTGTTTTAAAAGAAGAAAGTGTACAGAAAGGGTGTGGGCTTTCAGAGAATGAGACACCATAATGAAATACTTTAAATAAGCTATCAGTTGTTCAAACTTATTCTTGCCCTGACTTTCTATATATATTTATGGAGATTTACTTGATTGTAGACTACATGTCATAGGAAACATCTTGGGACAGATGTCATGTGCTCTGACCAGAGCTGAACAGTGTATTTTTCACTTCTAGGAGGTTATATGTGTTTTTTCTTTCCAGGTGGAGTATTTCTAAGATCACTGTTCATTTCTGAAAAGTAGCATTAACATTGTGTGAAAACCACAAATGAACATTTTTCTCCCATTTATTTTCTTTTTCAGAGAGTGATGGTATTCAAAATGAAGATGCTGGAAAATTTCAGTTCTTCATAGGAACTACAAAAATGGAAGGAAAAAACATTTTCAAAAGGAGACTATTTTGAAAATATGCTTACAACTAACTGATAATGTACAGCTTTTAAAAAAATAATAAAACACTTGGAGAAGATTATATTTATGGTAAAAGGAAACTGGACTAACAATGAGGCCAAAGACTTTTCCTGCCACAACTTACTCTGGAAATAGCCGGCAGCGACTGCAGGAGATCCGAGAGGGGCTAAAGCAGCCTTCCAAACCTTCAGCTCAGGGGCTGCCTGTGGGACCAAACAGTGAGGGTTCCCTGGATGCCAAAGTCCTGGGAAGCAAGGATGCCACCAGGCAGCAGCAGATGAGAGCCACCCCAAAGTTTGGACCTTATCAGAAAGCACTCAGGGAAATCAGATATTCCCTGTTGCCATTTGCCAATGAATCCGGCACTTCGGCAGTTGCTGAAGTAAACCGACAAATGCTGCAGGAGTTGGTGAATGCAGGATGTGACCAGGTGGGTACAGACTTCCTCTGGCTTCTCCAGGGACAATTATAGTGGGTGGCCTGTGGGGAGTGCAGCTGGACAGCCAGAACCCTTTGGCAGTGTTCAGATGCTTTGGCTTTGAATAGCTTGCTACTTACAGAAGTGTTTGTAGGTTAACCTAGGGGCTTTTTAATGCTTCACTGAACTCCCAGGAGTTTTGGGCTGCTTTTCCTTTTCAGGCAGGATCCAGAAGTGTCTGAAGTCTCCTGAAATTGTGCCATGTGCACTTTCTGTCCTCTCACTGTCTCTCTTTGTCCCTCTGCTGGGGATGGAATCCAAGACCTTGTGCATATTAAGAATGTGCTCTGCCACCGAGCTGTGCTCCGAGCCCAGTTCTGAGAAAGCTGAGTGTGATGGCACATGCCTGTAATTCCAGCACTCTGGGAGGCTGAGGCAGGACGATTACAAGTTCCAGGCCACTCCGGGCAACTTTGTGAGAGACCCTATCTCAAAATAAAAGAATAAAAATAAAAGGGCTGGGGTGTAGCTCAGTGCAAAGACCCTGGGTTCAATTCCTAGTATAGCACCACCAAAAAAAAAAAAAAAGAAAAGAAAAGAAAAGAAAAACTAGAAAAGACAGAAATCATCAAAATGTAATGGGGCACTCTACCTTCTCAGTTGCTTAGGAAAGAAGAATATGTTCAGACAGCTAATACCCATCATACATAAATATGTAACTCCATGCTATACTTTGTGATCGCTTAGTGTCTCCACCTGAATAAAACCCACGTTGAAGGGTGGAGCTGGTGTCCAAAAGGTGTGAAAGTAGTTGGTAAGCTAGAACTAGCGAAATTGTCATTATGCCGTGAAAGGGATTGTGAAAGCCAGTGCTTTATTTCTATCTGTCATCTTAAAAACCATAGTTGCATGAAATGGAAATAAGCAAAGTATTTTTGCTGCCTTGGAAAAGGAGATTTCATCATCACATCACACCAAGATGACTTGAGCACTTTTGGTAGAAATACCCTGATTACCTGCCCCTGGCATTACAGTCATAGAGGATAACAGTGTCATCTCACCATCTGGTGTTTCCAAAGGCAATTTCATTTCTCTAGTAGTTTATTACCATAGAACTGAACAAGAGAATTAGCTGGGCATGGTGGTGCACATCTGTGATCCTATCACTTGGGTGGCTGAGGCAGGAGGATCGATGGGGAGTTCAAAACTAGCCTGGGCTACGTGGTTCAAGGCCAGCCTGAATTACTATCGAGACCTTGTCTTAAAAAGAGAGAGAGGGAAATGATGCTTCTCAGATGATCTGTCTGTGAAGCAGATCCTGGGGTTTTTTTTGGTTTTTTTTTTTGTAGCTATGGACAGGGCAGTTATATTTATTTCAAAACAAAAGCTTTGTTGGGCTGCATCAAATGCAGAAGAAAAGGAGTATTGAGGGGCATGGTTAAATTACCAGTGTGCATAACAGTGAGGTATGCCTCAAATAAGCCTTTAAAACTCTTAAGATCCTGGGGTTTTTTAAGGGACTTCCTGACACTTGGGGAAATGCTGGGATTAACTTGTGTCTAGCAAGCTTTGTTCTGTAGAGCCTCCTTTGTAAAGCACAGGATCATGAACAATGTCGTGTGGAGGGTTTCAGAGTGGAAACTGACAAGAAAGATAGGGCCTTGCTCACTGTGGGAGTACGAAGTTACATAGGGTGCCAAGTGCTGTCTGTCCCCAGACAGAGTGGAATGCTTTCGAAAGTAGACAGGGAGTAATTCTGAGGGAACCCCAGAGGAAGATTATAGAGGGGATTTTAGGCCCACTGCAAAGCTTAAAATCTGTAAATCAGTTGCAAACAAAAGAAGCAATCAGGCCTGGTGTTCTTTGCAATTGTCTTTCAGCTGTGAGAAAAAGAAACAAGTCAAGCAAATAATCCACAGTACAGGTGGGATCTTATTAGGGTGAAATCCATTAGTGGTAATTACAGTGCAAGAAAAATGAAGCTGGTGTTGTTTCTAGTACCCTAAATACAAGCACAGTACAGGAACATTAAGGATCATGATGCCAGTGAAGTTCCATCAACATGTAGTTTATGTTATCAGAAGGAGCTCCGTCTACCATATTTAATGCTCCCCACATAATTCAGTTTGTTATTTAGGGTTACTTTAGAATTTAAAGCAGCCGTGCCCTCCTCCTACTCAGGCTGCTCCTGCTTTCAGATACTTCAGGTGGGAAAGTCATTCTGTAAACCTGCCTGATATGAGGAAAAGACAAGCGTTGCTTTGGGACCTGTGCGTGTCTGTTGGATAAAGCAGATCATTAGGATTCCAGTCTAATAGGTAAAGAGGATCCCTACTGTTGCAGCTTCCCCCCTTTGTCTCCTGTTATTTCAGATGCATTTTTGTTCTGTCTTTTGAGTTTAAGTGCTGTCTTTAAACCCCAGTATTCATCAGAGCGGCCGTGAATGCGCTGCTCTCCCGAGTCTTGTGGGCACCAAGTCGAGGCACGAGCTTTCATGAGCAATCTCTTATTGCATGTGCATCCACACATACATTTTGTCATTTTATTTGGACTAAAAATTATTGATAATATTTACCTGTTTGTAAATGACCGGTACTAGGGATTGACAATGGCCTTCATCCTCAGTTGTTGCATCGCAGCTTTTTTTTTAAAGACAGGGTCTTACCACATTGTTTAGGCTAGGCTTGAATTTGTAGTCTCCTGCCTCAGCTTGTCAGAGTGCTGGAATTACAGGCATATGCCTCCATGTCCAACTTTAACTTTTTATTAAAGTAACATTTACATTTAAAAAGTGCACAATTCATAAACTTTATAAAGCTTGGTGAATTTTTACATATTAAGCATACCCATGTAACTGACATGGATGGGCATATTTCTCATTAAAACTTTACCTCATGCTGACAGTTGCTAGAAAAAAGTAAAAGACTTAAGGTTCAATGATTTCTGGTAATGATATAATGTACATGTCAAATGATATATAGTGTTCATAAATCTTTTGAACATAAATTAGTGAAGATTTAAGAAAATTCTATAGGTAAAAAGAAACTAAGTCAATAGGTTTGTGTTCCTTAAGCAAGGAGCTATTCTTTAGATTTACAGATTCAAGGAATCGGAAAGACAAGATGTTTCTGATATGAGTGTCATGTTTTGTAGCCTTGGGCACATTGGTATAAATAATAATTTAACTTTTACTTTATTCCCTTATAATATTTAATTTTTTTTCTTTAAATCTTTATGGTTTCAAACGACCATATTTCTAAATTTTCCCCTTCAAAGTTTTAAAAAACATTAATTGGATTTGCAGTGATGTTCACATGCATACTATTTCTCTGTTCCGAAGTGTGTGAATTGTGTTCTCCTTCTGAGTTGAAGGGTGAACCACAGCACATCTCCAAGCCTCGGGTGGAGGGTATAACAGTGCCTAGGATCCCGGGAGAGTGAAGCTCCAGTTCAGCCCTGCCTGGCACAGTGCAGGGACACAGGACCCCTTAGGATAAAAGCATTTTATCTCGTTATCTCCTCAGGGAACACCTGGATGAAAAATCTTTTCAAGTGTCCCAGGAAATGCTTCTGCCTCCCCAAGGATCGCTGTGTGTTCTCCCTGGGGTCCTTTATCCTGGCCATTGGCTCAGTGTCCATGCCTTCCCTGCAGGATTTTTCTCTCTGCTGTGATGTTCCTAATTCTACCCAAATCCAGTTCTTCCCCACTTTATTATGTGTGTTTAAGTGACTTAAATTTTTAATGGAATGAGGGCTACAAGAATGTTTGGGGCCAGGGATTTAGCTCCGTGCCACCACGCCTGCCTTGTAAGCGCAAAGTTCCGAGTTCAATCCCAGGTACCCCCCCCCCAAAAGAATGTAAACAAACTGATTTTAGTGCATCAGGTTCTGTAGAAGGAAAACAGCAGTGGCCAGGATGTGTGTTCAGGGGCAGGTTCTTGAGAACAATGGTCACAACACCAAGGGAATTGTGATGAACTGGTTAATGAGCAAAGGAGGGCAGTTCTTGGTATTTTTCAGCTAAAAAGGGCAGCAAAATTAAATTTGTCCATAGCACTGGCTGGGGTGAGGCCTGGAGCACATGGGCCTCCAGTTGGAAAAGCACTGGGGTTTGGAGATGCCTGTGTGCCTGGCACTGACCTCAGTGCCTGCCGTGCGTAATCTTACCGAAACGGCACAGCAGTCACTTGAGAGGGATTCTAGTTACTGTCCCCTTGGTTAGGGGACACTACAGCTGGGGTTGGGGGAGGTGTGCTGAGCAGGTGACCGGAGTGCTGTCCTGTCCTTGACCCCCAAGCTGACCTGTATGCAGAGTGCTTGTGAGACAGCCCGAGGACCAGGACTGGGGCCGGGCTTGGAACAGTGCTCCCTCCCTGAGGGCCCTCAGAGTTCTGGCTTTGAGTTCCCTTGTTTGTCGCTGGTCTTTGCTGGACAGCTGCTGCCTTTTTAAAATTCTGTTTCGTGCCCAGGACTCAGGATTATCACCTGTCTCCTCCCATTTTGAGGGCACAGGCACAGCCCTCCCCAGCCCCTGATGCCTCCTCTGCTCCAGCTGCAGCTTCTAGTGCTCTGCCCAACTCATAATATCAGTGAGCTCCCTCTGCCAAGGAGGAGTGACATGGGCTCCTCCCAGATACGTCCTCATGCTTGCTCATTCAGGGCTCTTTGACATACTGTTTTGTTGGCTGGTCATATTCTTCCCATCTTCTTCTGATCTGATTCTAGGCTCAGGCCAGATTTCAAGCCCAGCATCTTCCTGACTTCTTTTTGGATGAGAGCAGTTCCTAGTCAGACTTTTTAGTGTGTGTGTGGTAGTGGGGATGTAACCTAAGGGCTTCACATTGAGCTATATTCCCAGCCCTTTAAAAACAAAGAAATTTTTTAATTTTAACTTTGAGACAAGGTTTCACTAAGTCGCTAAATTGCCCTGGCTCGGCTTGATCTTTCAATCCTCCTGACTCAGCCTTCTAAAGTGCTGGAATTATAGACATGTGCCCCACATCTGGGTCCTAGTCATTTCTGGAGCAGTTTACTTCTAACTCCTAGGTGCTTATGCATTATGTTGGCACTGTTTTCTCTCTTTTGAGGGAAAGGCCTGGTTCCAGAGAGTCCGTCTGTACAGAAGCCTCCCAGCTCCCTCTCTGGGGTACAAGCTCAATTACTCTTTGTTGCAGGGAGATGATTCCATGCGCTGGTCCAGTCAGACCAGTCCCCTGCACTGTCCCTGGGACAGACATGGCACCTAAAGGCAGCTCTTCCTAATGGGGCACAAATGGTCTGGTTCTAATGATACGCGAGTCTCTCCAAAACACCTGTAGAGGAAACCCAGAGAAACGTGCTTTGTCTCGGTGACAGGATCTCGCCTCAGGGTTGTTTTGCTGAAATAAAGGTCTTTTGCAATGAAAAAGAGAAAGAAATTTAGGTAATGTGTACATTTGCTCTTCCTCTGGAAAGGGGCCACTTTTCAGTGTGACTGAACACTCACACTGTGCTGAAACCCTAGTGGAAGAGGGAAGAGAGAAGCACTTCAGTTTGGGAATGTCGGTAATGTAACAGGAAATCAGAGCACAGTGGTCTTTGGGTGTAGCCATTGCTTGCCCTTCTCCTCCCTTTTAATGACATTCAAATCAAATGTGGCCCTGTCAGAGGAAGAGCTGCATACTTTTAAAAGTAGGCTATAAAATGTCTTCAGAGACAGGGATGTAACTTGGTGGTAGAACGCTTGCCTAGCATGTGTGAGACCTTGGGTTCCATCCCCAGTATTGTCAACAAATATAAACAAATATTTTTTAAAAAATAAAATTACTTTGACATGACACAAGGAGATCTTACCTTTCTGAGTCATACCCCTGCTCTACGTACATCCCCCTAGTCTAATGATGGCAGTCCTTCTAGGGACTTTTTTTTTTTGGTACCAGGGATCGAACTTGGGTCCTTGCGCTTGCGCAGCAGGCAGCGAAACCACTGAGCTAAATCCCCGGCCCTAAACCTTTTAGAGACTTGAGTGCCAAATTGCAACCCAAAATGCACTTATTTATGAAAAAGTGACAGGACTGCCGTTAAACCCGAATACTGAGGTTTTAGTTTAGAAAAAACAGCTCTACATTAACATCTTTTGTCTTAAAAGAAAAACACAGTAACACGGCATTACAATAAGATGTGGCCTTTACTTCTGGAAGATATAGGAGAGTATAAAAAGACTATATGGATGGCCTGTAATTCAGCCCAGGTAAGATCATGCTTAACATTTTGAGTATAAAGCTGTCCAACTTTTTTCTAATAAAAATGTGTATACTATTATTTATTAAGCAGTTGCTGTGTGTAATAGATGTCCCTATTTTTCATAACGGAATGGGTTAACATTGTTTATCTAGAAGCCAGGATCTGACACATTGACCCTTACTTCTTTGGTCCCTAGGTGAAAGAATTCTCCATAGGCCCTGGAGAACCGCAGGGAGAATCTGTGCAGTAAATACAGAGAGTTATACTTTCAAGTGAGAAGGCTGGCATTGTCATGAAGGCATCTGCTTGTGACTTTGGGTGCCTTTTCATGCACACAAGTTAGCCCTGGGGTTCAGGGAACTATGGTGATTGTGCCGACTATTGACATTTCTCTTAGGGGTTACTTTGGAATGTTGATATCTCAAAGATGTCTTCCTTGTAGGTATTCAGTGTTCTCTCAGGGGCCTTAATCATGTAAGAATTTAAATTGCATCTTAGCCCAAGGAGGAAGGTCCTTAAAGAATGCTCTCCTTTCTGGTATCATTGGGTGTAGGCTGTGGCACAGGCATGCTATATTCCTTGTGGGAACAGGCGCCAGCTGGCCAGGTATCAGAAGACCTGTGCACAGTGTATGACCTCGACATGTCACTGTGCTCTCTGGGATTGCTTTTACGTCTGAGACCTAACAACTGATGTTAAGTGTGTTACAGCTTGAGATCTTTGTTTCAGTAGTTCACGTAACTGGCAGTGCATGTTATCCCCCTCCCCCAGGCCTGCTAATGTCTAACTGTCTGCCTAACAACGGTGTGCTTATTCTTCCGTGACCAGCCTCCCACCAGTCATGCTTTGGGCCCCTCCCCTAACTTCTTTCATCGGCTCTACTGCCAGCCCCTCTGTTCCCTCCCAGAGCTCTTCTGCATCTGTCCCCTGTGCCCTGCTCCCATCACAATGTCTCCAGGTCACTCCTGACCTTCCACCCAGGCCTTCCCTGACCAGTACCACCACTCCTTCTCCTTCTCCTACTCCTTCTTCTTCTCCTTCTCCTTCTCCTTCTCCCCCGCCTCCCTTCTCTCCCTTCTTCATCCCTCCCTCCTCATGCCCATTCCACAGAGGGAAGAGTCTGCTTCCCTTTGCCCTTGGAATGGTGCTGCAGAGCCTACACCCTCGGGCTGTGGCTGTCCTTGCTGTCAGCTCTGGCTGTGTGGGCTCCTGTGTACTCTGTCTCCCTTACTGGCCAGTGCTCACCCCCACTGAAGGCTGGCTGCATGTCAGTGATTCAGAAAGTCTTTTCTGATCCCAGGTCTAACCTGGACCCTCTGTTCCCTAATTGCACTGCAGTTTCCCCTAAGGGTGTTTATCAGAACTTGGTGCCAGGTGGTGGTACCTTCTGTTGACGCTCCACTTCCCCTGGAGACTTCATGTCCACAGAGGAGCAGCTGTGTTCTGTTCATCACTCTCTAGGACCCGGGACCATCTAACCTCTCTGAAGTATCTGATGAACAAGCTAAGGGGAGAACGTTTTCATGCTATTAAATATCGTTACGAAACAGGAGTTTTAAGGTCTGCATTGAATTCCATGTGCTAATGTCTCACAGTTTTTTGTGAAGAGCCAGTAATGAGCATCCTTTTACATAAATCTGTACCGATATTATTGATTTCCTTAGAATGAATTTTAGAAATGGTGTTACTGGGGTGAATAAGAGCATTTTTATGGGTTTTATTTGTATTGCTGAGTTGCTTTTTCAGAGTTAGTAAGTTGAATTTATATTTCCAGCCATGCTAACAATATTATCACTGCTACTAAGAAAAACAAGTATTTGTCAATTTAATAGTTTGTTGGTATTCTTACTTGTGGCAGTGGATATGTGTCATAAGTAGGAAGTGGAAGTGCTTCTCTAGTTTTAAGTAGCAGACAACCGTCCTGTTGTGGGGGACTCTTCCTGTCTGTGACTGGACCCCCTTTCTGTTAAAATGGGCTTCTGAGGATGTGTCCAAGGGACTTGTATTGGTGAATAGTGAGGTTCTAGGTCTAGATTGACATTGGAATCTGCAGTTTGGTGGAGTCACAAGAATGATGCCAGCATTCAGGCCAAGTGGGAAGAGGGAAGTGGCAGCAGGGTGGGTGGCTCTAGCTTCCTCACCTGACTGAGGAATAACCAGCTTCTGGCTTCCTGAGGCATTGGCCTCACAGTACTTGGAGTGCTGAGTCCCTGGCTGTATTTTGAAAACCTCCCGTTATGCCAGTGTGCAGTACAGATATTAGCGTTTCCTGTGTGTGCCACAGTGATGTGATTCACTCAAGGCCAATTATGTCACACCTGGCAGTTTTTACTATCAAGAAGATTGTTGGGACTGGGGTTGTAGTTCAGTGGTAGAGTATCAGAACAGGATGCGTTGAAGCCTGGGTTTTACCCCCAGGTCTTTAAAAAAAAAAGAGGAAAGAAAAAGATTATTCACTGCCGTGTGGTTGCAGGGTCCCAGGTTATAACTAATGTACAGGCAAGGTTAAGAATCATTGCTGCCCGTAACCCCGGCTTTACCTGACTTGATGGAAGGGATCCTGAGAGGGGCTCTGAATTTTGAGTCTTAGGTTTGCAGATAGTCTCTTTGGGGACTTCTTTTTAAACTATTCTGTTATTGCCAAAGCACTTGTGAATATTAAGAATAAGGGAAAAGAACAAGGAAATTGATTTTTTTTGTGTCAAACAGTCTCTTTTAGAGCTATTTTTAATAGAGTTGTTATGAGTTTCAAACTTAGAAAAAAGTCATCCATTTTCATCGTCACTACGGGCTTCTCTTTATTTGACTATAAAATCAAGTTGATGGAAGTTCATAGTTCTCAGGTTTAAAGCAAAATTGGAATCACCATGCAATTTTTATATATTAGGTTTTACCCATTGTGTTAGTTACTTTTCTCTCGTTACTGAGACAAAATACCTGGCACCCAAAGTTAAAGGGGAAAGGGTTTATTTAGCTCACAGTTTGTAGAGGTTTCAGTCCATAGTCGGCTGGCCCCAAGGCAAAGCGGCACACGGCAGAGGGGCAAGAGTTCATGGTGGCAGAAGACAGCAAAGGCAACAAGGGACCTTAACAGCATCTTTCTGCCCCTTTTATCCTATCCAGAGTATGAGGATTAGGGCAGTGACAAACCAGTTGCTCTCATGTAGTGGTTTGGTAATCACACACCCTCAATCCCAGCATCACACAATCCAGATTCAGCCACCTCTGAAAAAGACTGCCTGAGGCTTTAGGGGGACATGTAGACACAAGCCGGAACACCCAGCTTAGATTTATTTTGTTAGTGGTATATTCAGAAGGGAGATGTTTTTCATAGTGAGATTTTTCCACTTTAAATTTCTGTAATGTGTTAGTTGGAACAATTTGAACTTTGGTAAGTGTTCTTAGTATCATTGCTGTCGTGTGGGAAATGGTGGGCGATTCTCTTCCCACTGTTTTCTTCCCGCTGATTTCTCTCAACACTGTCGCAGCATCCAGCTTTGAGTGTATGAGCAGTAGGTGCTTCTCAATGGCCCAGGTGTCAGGGGCAGAGGAAGCTTGCTTGACTTGTCACTTGAGGGCTGAAGGACAGCTGGACAGGGCAGGATGTGGGTGGCATGGTGGCTCTGTAGCATCACCAAGGACCCAGGTGCTTTCTTTCCACCCTACTGTCTTTAACTGGTGGCCTCTACCCTTGTGTCCCCTGATGGCACCTTTCCAGCCAGCACTCCAGGCAGTGGGTGGGGAATGGGCCCGGACCTTGGGGTTCAGAGCAGCCTTGGGAATGGATTTCTGCTGAGCGTATGGCTGCCATGAACAAAACTGTGCTCCGTTAGGAAGGAAGAACAAGAAGATGGCTCTTGTTAGGGAACCAGGGTAGAACTGCGTGTCATCTGGCTGTGTCACTTGGGCAAATGACTTTCTGATTCTCAAGACAATTGGGATAGTAATTATCCCTGCCTCCTGAGGAGTCCTACAGGCCAAAAAGGTCTATATAGTGGGTGGCATGTGGTTTGGTACACAGCGGTGGTGGCTAACGCCCAGGGCCACATGTTAGCAGTAAAGTACCAGGGAGCTGGCTTCAGGGACTAACATATTTTATTACATAGTAAGATTGTCATTCTCTTAGCAGCCTTGGGGCTCTAGTCCCCTTTCCCATGGAAATCACAAGAAGATTTGCTTGAACTTGGGGAATGTGTATACCCTTATGGGTTGGATACATATTTGAATGGTTATGACATTAGAATAATTATTAATCATGTGATAGAGATATAGGTTGTTGGCTGGGCATGGTGGCACATGCCTGTAATCCCAGCACTCAGGAGACTGAGGCAGGAGGATGTCCATGAATTTGAGGCCAGCCTCGGCTACATACTAAGACCTTGTCTCAAAAAATAAAATAAAAGGGCTGGGGAGTTAGCTCAGCGGTTCTGCTGCCTGCCTTGCAAGCGCAAGGACCTGAGTTCGATCCCCGGTACCAAATAAATAAATAAATAAAAAGAAAATGAAATAAAAAAGAAAGATTGTGTACAAAAGTAAATGATTAACAGTGAACAGTTTCCCCTGCCAGCATGAACATTCGCTGTAAATTTGAAGTGATCTCATTTCATTTTGAAAAGCTTTCATTCAGCAAGAGAGCCTAAGTAACTGGTGCTATTTGGCATCTAGGGGGCTTTAGAAAGTGGCCTGGCAGAGTGGAACAAACTGGACCCTATGTCAGGTGTCAGCCACAGGGTGACTTTTAGAGGAGGCTTTGAGGACACTGTGTGGCTTTGTCACTTCCCTTTGTGGCACCATGCCAAGTGGTCTCACTCCATTCTGCTGTTCTGATTGGTTCCAGTTTTTCTGGCGTTTAAGGCTAGAAATGTTAGGGTAAGAGGTCTCACCTCGTGGCTGGGAATCTCATCAGTAAAACTTGGTGTGATTATTTCTAACCTGCCTTATTTGCATCTCTACCTTTTGAATTCCTCAGCAGGAGGAGGAATTGGGACAGCAGACAGCCAAGCTGCTCCCTTCAGGATTTTATTGGTGGTTTAAGAGTCTTCCCCTAGGGTGCCATCTCTCCCCACCTCTCTGCTTCTCCCTGCCCTCAGTGTCACCCTCACTCCTTTCTGGGAGTGGCTCCTGCCGGAGCGAGGGAGGGGCCTATCCTGGATGTGTTTTTGGCTCTAGTCTCTACTTTGGGCATTATATTAATGGAGACTCTCTCCAGTGCCTGCTCCTTTTTCCTACGTAGCTTTCAAATCTGTATCTTCTTTCTGCAAATATCCGGTTCTCCACCTAGATTCTACCAAATAGTCCCCTGACCCAGTAATTCTTCTAAGGAACTTTTCCGAAAATACGATGGTCAGCCATACCTTGGTAACAACTGCTCCTTCTTCCTTGTCCATCCTGAGCTATTTACTTATCACCTTCACTGTTTCTCCTGTTACGGGTTCAACCCTCCTGTACCAGTAGGGTCAGCCTTGTCCAGGCCACCTGTCCTCAATGTTGTGGCTTTCTCCCTGCCGTCTTTACTCACGCTGCTGCCACGTAGAGTGCATTCACTTGGCCAGAGTTGCTGAACAAGCTGGTCCCACCAATTTTTCTACCTTTCCTTTTAAGACACACACATGGGACTGGGGATTTAGCTCAGTGGTGCTGCCGCCTGCCTCTCAAGCACAAGGTTCCGAGTTCAATCCCTGGTACCAAAAAAAAAAAAAAAAAAAGACACACACATGGATCTTCCTGCAAATGGCACCATGCTTGACTCCTATAAACTCCTCCCCAGTGACCACCCATTATTCCTCAGCCAAAGGTGTTTAAAACTCATTGGGAGCAATAAATGGTCGGTTAAACACAAGGCAATCCTGCCTGTAGTAACTGTTGGGTGGCTGAGCCCCAGGCCACATGTGGCCATGCGGCCTGGAGATCTCACCGGTTGAAATTGAGTGTGCAGTGAGTGTGCGATGCACCCTTGCTTTGCAAGAAGTAGTGTGCAGTAGAGAACGTACAGTGCAGTCTCTGAGATCGTAGCTGGGCATGCACGCGACCCCGGTTCCATTCTCAGCAGCACAAACAACCGACTTCTAACACTGATGACATTTGAAATGATATTTGAATGCTTGGGGTGAGGTCACTGTGTTTTCTCATCAGTTCCTTTGTATAATTTGTTCTTTTTAAAATACGGGTGCAAGACAGTCGGAAATCCCATGTCTGGCTCGTGTTGTCCTTCAGCTGTACAGCACTGAGCCTGCATAGAGGTCTGTGAGCACCCCGCAGGGCGTCTTGAGCCTTTGGCTGACTCTCCAGAGCTGCCCGGGCTTGGGGATCACCAACCTAGGGTAGCTTTTATTACTGTTTATTATCATTTTAATGGAAATACGTGCTAATTGTAGAAAGTTTTAAGCACTCTAGATGAAATAAAAAATGAGAATCTTACTACTGAAATATAACTACCACGGAAGTTACCTTTTTAACATTAATATTTTTATATATACATCTTTAGTCTTTGTGCGTATGTGTGTGTGTATATATATATACTTTATTTTTAAAAACTGGAATCACATTATATTGTAGTCGTGCCACTTTTTATTTTTCCTGAAGGCTTTAGGTTTATCATTTCATGAGATCTTTTTGTATTCCATTTTTTTCTTCTGTGTAAACCCATTCCTGTTATTTTTTAAACCAACTTTTCCACAGCCAGGTCCATTTAACTCACTCTGAAAGTCTGTGAACTCCTCCCTAGGAATTTGTCTCCGGCCAGATACAGATCCTGCTTGTATTTCTAAAGCGCTGATTTTTTTTTTTTCCTAGCCAGTTGCATAGTGTGTTATTAATTGGACCTCCCTCATATTTTTGGAATTCTGAAATTTTGTCTCATTATTACTTCACAATTTGATCAGACTCGGGTAGTGAGTCTTCTTACTGAATGATGTTTCTGCCTGGCCTGTGTTGGTTATGTCTGGGTGCAGGTGTGTCTGGATGAATGGGGTTCATGGCTCAGGCATGTAAGACTGGTCAACACAAGTCGCCCCTTGACCACCCTCTGCAGAGCTGAGGTCAGAGGTGGTAGAGGCTGAAAGTACTGTTGCTTTTGCAGTTGTATTCAGCCTACAGAGTGTCTACATTTATTTTTGTATGTGTGTATTAGTGATTAAATCCAGGGCCTTCATACTGAGCTACATCCCCATCCCTTTAAGAAATTTATTTTAGACAGTTGGTAAGTCACTAAGCTACCTAGGCTGGGCTTGAATTTAAGGTCTTCCTGCCTCAGCCTCCCAGAGTGCTGAGATTTTTTTTTATTTTTGTTTTTGTTTTTACTCTTTTTTTTAATCTTTTTTTTTGAGACAGTCTCATATTTGCAGTCCCCCTGCCTCAGCCTTCTGAGTGCTGGGATTGTAGGCCTGTACCACCATGCCCAGCTTTAAAATGTTTTAAAAATTTGTTTTCAATTTTTAAAAATCAGAAGGGCTGAATGTAGCTCAGTGATAGAACACTTGCCTCACATATATAAGGCCCTGGGTTCAATTCACAAAACCAGCAAAAGAAAAAATCAGGAGGTTTCACATTGAAATTTGGGTTTTTAGCTTTCCTGGAAAGGTAGAAGCCCTAATGTGTGCTTCTCACGTGGGAGCTTTTTCCAGGCTGCTGGGGGGACTGTGGAGCCCTCTGCTCTAGCTCTAGTTCAGTGATCTAGTGGGTTTTGGACACCAGCTCTGGAGTGAAGCTGACCCCTGTAAGACTGATGAGCAGGTGTACCTCTGCAGGCTGGAGGGCTCAGGAGCCATTCCCCCAGGCACACATGTGTACATATGACTCATGGGTACATTCACATATGTACGCACCCTCAACTTGGAAAAAGGGTTTTCTCTGGAACCTTAAATGTGAATATCAGAAATACTTTTTAGAAAAGTTTAATTATGGAAAGTTTTTAAAGCAGACAGAATGAAATAATAAACTCTTTTGTTTTTTTTTTTTTGGTTTTTTTGAGACAGGGTCTAACTATGTAGTTCAGGCTGCCCTCAAACTCACGGCTGTTCTCCTGCCTCAGCCTCCCAAATGCTGGGGTTACAGGCGTGTGCCACCAAGTCCCACTTGAAATAATGAACTCTTATACCCACTGCTTAGCTTTAACAGTGTTCTATGCATGGGCTGCCTCATCTTACACCTCTCCTCCTCCTAAACTGTCTTACAATAAATCCTGACATCATGTCGAGATGTTTTTAATTTTGAAGAATCAAGGTCACTTTTTCCACTACTGCTGTGTGCTTGAAAGATAAAATGAATTCAGAAAGAACAGAAAATTTAGGTGGTGGCATTAAAAAGTGTATTGTGGCCGCACTGGTGTGATGGTGGCATTTGTCTGAGTTGTCTGAAAGCAGGGTGGCCATGCTTTGGGAGGTGTGCATGTATGACTGGGTGGCCTGTTTCATATGGATGGTGTTGGGATCTGTCCCAGTATAAATACTGTGTCCTATGCAAGGAAAAGTAGTCAAAGAGGGACTCAGAAGGTTCTGAGTACCTGTGTGAATTGGCAAGTCGTCTCGGGCCTTGGATTAAGCATATCAAGATAAGTGATTACAGCCTTCCTGGCCTACTGCCCAAGAAGGATTGATTTGCTTGGGGGACTCCTGCCCTCCTCATCAAAGTGAGATGGCCCCAGCTGGAACCAGCCTTTCCCCTTCTGAACATTTCCTCTCATACAGTATGACCATCTGCCCTGTGGCATGATCTTTTCAGTGCCAAAGCCCTATCTTATTTCTCTGACCAGACTGTAGTAAATTCCTTTCGTATCCTTGCAGGCCTAGCACTACTCCCACAATTGACAAAGGCTGTGGATAGGATCTTCCATTCCAAACCAGAAAGAGACTAACCTTCATTTATTTCCTTAAAGAGTATTTGTTAATATTCTCAATAATGAATGTGATTATAATGTATACCTAAAATGTACCAACAATCTTAGTGAATAAAAAAGAGTATTTGTTAAAATAAATGTTTACTGTCTAATTGAATTCTAAGTATTTTATGCATGCCTTAGGTTTTAGAGACCTTTTTGGCTTATCACTAGACATCAACTAACCTAAGAGTCAAAACTAACTGATGTCCTATGTATAATTAAAACAAGGGAAATTGGTACAGATGAGTAAAACTAAGTCTGCTTAAAATTTCCTCCTTCTACGTGGTAGCTTTCAATTTAGAGGGTAGAAGGAGAACCTTGGCCTTAGTTGAAGGGAAACCATTTTTCCAAAGCCAAATGTTACTAGTATGAAGAAATGAGTCTTCTTTGTAGGAGAAGATGGCCACTGAAAACCCCTGTGTCCTTTAGCAACTCCTGTTTTTCAGACTATAGAGTGATATCCTTGAGCTGGTCAAGTGGTATTAAGAGCAGTTGTCCCTAGGTCTATCCAAGGTGTTGGTTTCAGGACCCCCGTGGATACCAAAATCAGAAGATGCTTAAGTCCTTCATATAAAATAGTATTTATAAAGTATATGCTTTTCTTTCTGTATACATTTTTTCCCTGTATACTTTTAAATCATCTCTAGATGACTTATATACCCATTACAATAATATACTATGTTATGTTATACTGTCTAGGGAATAATGACAGAAAAAAGTATATATGCTCAGTGCAGATGCAATTTTTTAAAAAACATTTTCAGTCTATTTGGTTGAATCTGCAGCTAAAGAACCTCCCAGTGTGAGTGGTTTACCAGAATTAGCTTTTTGGGTATTGAGTAACAATGTGAAGAGTTGTATCACTTACAAATAAGAGCAAGTGTTGTCTTTGTGAAAAACAAGCAGCCAAATATCAATAGATCTAGACAGGATCCTAGTTTTCTTTGTGTGAGAGGTTTATATGACAGAATTCCTCAACTGTGGCAGTTAGGGTGGAGTTTCAGCTGGATTGACTTTGGGATCAGCCCTGGGAATTGGTGGAGCACACTTTTAGGTTTGTCTGGTGGGTCGTGAAGGCATGGCCTTGGTATCTATGCCTGGTCCCTTGCCCCTTTCACTCTGGCATTCTGCCTCTGCTCTGTTTCCTGGCCGCCATAAACTTAGCAGCTTTGTTCCACCACACCCTTTCACCATGAGGTTTCTGCCTTTGAGCTTACCAGCCATGTACTGAATCTCCTGAAACTATGAGCGAAATTAAACCTTTCCTGCCAGGTGTGATGGCACATGCCTTTAATACCAGCACTCTGGAGGCTGAGACAGGAGAATTACCATGAGTTTGAGGCCAGCCTGGGCTATATTGTGAGTTCAGGGGCAGCCTGAACTACAAAGTGAGACCCTGTCTCAAAAAAACCAAAAAAAAAAGAAAGAAAGAAAGAAGAAACTTAAACCTTTCTTCCTCTAAATTGTGGGTATCAGGTATTGTGTCCAGCAATGGGAAAAAGACTAATACAGAAAAATGCTACTAGAGAGGTATGGCTATTGCTGTGACTATACCCAAACATGTAGTTTAAAAGCCTTTGGAACTGATTTGTGGGAGGAGTTTGGAAAGGTGTGGACATATGTGCTAGAGAAGCCCTAAAACAGTATAATTGAAGCCTGATACGCAATTCTGATCACAATTCCAAGGACAGAATTCTGGTAAGAATGTGGACAGTAAAGGCCAGGCTCAGGGAGTTTCAGTTGGGAACAAGGACTCCATTGGCAGATGGAATAGAGGTCATGTGTGTTATACTCTGGCAGAAAATTTGTCTACATTTTGTCCATGTCCTGAGACTCTGTGGCAGACTGAGATTAAGGGTGGTGGGCTAATTAACCCAGCAGAGGAAATTCCAAGACAGCCTATCCTTCAGGCTGTGGCATGAGTACTAATGGCTGCCTTTGGCCAGATTTATAGTAAGAATCAGGGGCAAAAGGCAAAGCAGAGAAATTTGAAAAACTGAAATTTTGGCCCAGAAGAAACAGTGTGTAAAAGTTGGAGCCTAGCCGTGTGTGGTGGTGTACGCCTGTCATCCTAGCACTTGGGAGGCTAAGGCAGGAAGATCACTGCAGATTTAAGGCCAGCCTGGGCTACATACTGAGTTTATTGTCATCCTGAACTATATAGTGAGTTCCTGTCTCAAGAAACAAAAAAATGTTGGGGCCAAAGAAGGTGTGGCTGCTGAAGAGATTAGTGCCCATAAAAAGAAACCAATTATTGTGTACAATGGCAAGAAGAAAGATGCCTTGAGGGCATCAGAGATCAACAAGACCCTACCCATTGCAGGCTCAAGAGTACAAAAGTCTCAGCCCTTCTTTTGAGAAGAGAGTCTCTAGGACCTCTTAATGAGAGGGACCTCCTAGGAAATTGGTTCCCTGGCGTTCATTTTACCATGCTCAGCCATCCAGGCACTCAAAGGCTACTACAGTCGTGGTCCATGGGTACTGGCCACTGTTTCCATTGACAGCAGAACTTACTTAATCCACATGGTGCTGCTTTTGCTGGCATGTAGAAACAGAGTTGTGGGGTCAGGGAGGCTTCCAACCAGGTTTCAAAAGGAAGCCTAGAAAGCCAGGCAGTATCCCCTGAGAGGGCAGTGGATGGAGTTTAGGAATGAAGCCAAAGGTACAGTGGAGATCGAGGAAGTTGGAGATATCAGAAATGTGGAATGTTTGCTGAGGAAAGCTGCAAGATATGAATGGATCCAGGCCAAGGCCAAGAGAGAGGATGGTGGCTGCAACTGGCCAGGCCATAGGGGTGGAGCTGCCCAAGCCCTTTGGAACTCACATTTTATCCCCATGTGCCCCAGGTACTAGATATAGAGCTACAGGACTTAATGTTTGTACAGCTGGATTTTGGTCTCACTTTGGTCCGTCATTTCTTTTCTATCTCTCTATTTCTTCCATTTGGAATGGGAATGTTTACCCTGTAGTGTTGTACTTTGAGATTGTGTAAATTGTTTTTGATTTTTTTTTTTTTTTTGGTACCAGGGATCAAAGTCAGGACCTTGTGCTTGTGAGGCAGGTGTTGGTACCACTGAGCTAAATCTCCAGCCCTGTTTTTGATTTTTAAAATGGTTCTAAGATAAGAATCTTGAGTCTCAAAAGAGATCTGGACTTGAACTTTTTTTTTTTTGGAAATAGAATTCTCGCTTTTAGGGAGCTTCTACTCTAGAAGCATAACCTTCTGAGTTGGAAGGAACTTTAGAGAGTATCTTGTCCGATTTACTGTCAACTTTTTAAAAAAAAAATTATTTTATTGGTACATTTTTGGTATACAATATAATGACATTTATCTTTGGAAATTTGCACCTTTATGTAATCTCTCTTGGTACTTATTTTTACCCCTTCCTCTGCCCTCCCTTCAACCCCTCCATCCCTCCCTATTTACAAAGACTTTGTTTCCAATTTTTCATTTTCTCATATTAATTCCATTCCCTTCTTTCCTTTC
>NW_004624776.1:16604620-16662352 GCF_000247695.1 Heterocephalus glaber
TTCATTTCAGATGCCCATTTTTGGATTGGGTCTTTAAATTTGGGAGGTCTGATTTTTTTAAGTTCTTTATAGATTCAAGATAGCAGACCTTTGTCTGCGGAACAGCAGGTGAAGAGTTTTTCCCACATTGTGGATTGTCTCTTCACACTGTTGGTAGTTTTTCTTGCTGTCCAGAAGCTTTTTAATAAGAAGAGATCCCACTTGTTGATTGTTTGTACTAGTTCACGGGCAACTGAGATTTTGTTCATAAAATCTTTTCCTACACAAATGTCTTCAAGAGTTCTACCTAACCTTTGTTCCATCCGATTCAGCGTTTCTATTTTAATATCTAGATCTTTAATCCATTTTGATTTTAGTTTAGCGCATGGTGAGACACATTGGTCTAGTTTTAATCTTTGGTAAGTTGAAACCCAGTTTTTCCAGCATCATTTATTAAAGAGGCTATCTTTCCTCCATTGAGGATGTTTGGCTCCTTTGTGATAGATGAGGTGGCTGATTACGTCTGGAATTGTTTCTGCATCTTCTAATGTGTTCCACTGGTCCTCAGGTCTGTTTCTTTGCCAGTACCATGCTGTTTTTATCACCGTAGCTTTGTAGTATAGTTTCAAGTTGGGGATTGTAATACCCCCTGCCATGTCTCTGTTACCTAGAATTGCTTTTGCTATTCTGGGTCTCTTTTTGTTCCAATTGAATTTTTGGATTGTTTTCTCAAGGTCCGTGAAGTATGCTGCTGGGATCTCAATTGGAATTGCATTGAATCTATATAGCCTTTTTGGAAGTATGGCCATTTTCACTATGTTGATCCTTCCTACCCAGGAACAGGGGATGTCTTTCCATTTTCTGATATCATCTTCAATCTCTTTTCAGAGTGCTATAGTTTTCAGAGAAAAGGTCTTTGATTTCTTTCATTAGATTGATTCCTAGGTATTTCAGTTTTTTGGATGCTATTGTGAAAGGAATTGTTTGCCCTATTTCTCAGCGAGTCTGTTTTGAACTTTTGAAAATGCTGAAACTTGAAACTTTGAAGAAGGCATTATTGCATTTCCACTTGTACACATGATAGATATGTTAGGCAGAATTTAAAACGTGGTATTGTCTTTACTTGGAGATTAAGTATGGTTTAAAAAAGTGTGTTTGGGTAGCAAGTTGAAGATGTGGGATGTGGTGGTTAGGATGGAGTTTCACCTGATTGGCTTTGGGATCATCTCCAGGCATTGGTGGAGCACACTTCTGGGTATGTGTGGGTGGGTTGTGGAAGCATGGTCTTGGGGTCTGTGTCTGGTCTCTCATCCCTTCCTCTCTGCTACTGTTCTCCTTCTCTGCTTCCTGGCTGCTATAAACTAAGCATCTTCACTCTACCACATCTTTCCACTGTGAGGTTTCTGCCTTGAAGCCTGCCTACCATGAATGGAATCTCCTGAAACCATGAGCTAAATTAAACCTTTCCTCCTTCAAGTTATGGGTGGCAGGTATTATGTCCCAGGGAAGGAGAGGCTAACAGCATTTTACCTCATGCTGGCTGCCATCCATGTGCCAGGCACTTTGTGAAGGGCTCAGCAAATGGTTTGTCACCTCCTGTAACTATGGTCATACTTACAATTTCTTAGAAATCTGGGAGGGAAGTATTTGTAATTAAGATGGTTTTGCTGCCAGTTTTGCAATGTTTTCTTCTGTGAGACTTGTGTGTGTGTGTTTCTCATAATTTGGTGCCATAATTATTCTTGTGTCCGACTCCAGACGCATAGCCACACATCCTTCAAGGATTCTCCTTGGTCTTGGCTATCTTTGTCTTTAGGAGAGGAGACTTAATGGTAGAAAGCAAAGTAGGCAATTAAGGACTCTGCCTGTGGTAAAAATAGGTCAGGTGTACTTTGGAGCTTTGTCAAGTCTCCTTGTGCATTTCTTCAATGGACAAATCTATCATTTGCATTCGTTGAAAAAAACAAAAACAGGGCCAGGGATTTAGCTCAGTTGTTCTACCACCTGCCTCGCAAGTGGAGGGACCCGAGTTTGATCCCTGGTACCAAAAAAAAAAAGCTGGCTTTTCCTGTCAATTACACGGAGAGTGGGTCCCGGGACCTCAGCATCTGCAGCATGACACAGCTATTTCCTGGGTGTTGGATGGGGGTGAAATGTGAAGAAGTTTCGCTTCAGTACTTCAGAGACTTTCTGGCCATTTTCAAAGGAATGAACTGGGACAAAGAGGGAAGCAGAACCTTTTGAAAACTGCAGGTTACAGAAAATAAAATTAATTTTTGATAATCCCCTGGCTCTTACCTGTAACACCTGTCTAGTGAAATTTTAAAAGTTGGATATTAGTGAAGCCAGTAACTATTTTGCCTGTCTTTTTATGATGGAAGTTTGAGTAAGTTTGTGTTTCCAGTAAATTAATATGTATACTGTGTATTACTGCAGCATTAAGGTACCTCTTAATGATGTGTGAATGTTTCCTTCATTCCATCTCAGAAATTGTGCCACCAGTGAGTCAGGTGTCTTGTGCCTGCCAGAGCCCTGGTCTCTCCTATATCTGAAACATGGGGCATCTTCCAGGCCAGGATCCGAAAAAACAGCACAGACTCCACCTGTACCGGCGGCAGCTCTGCCTGCTCGCCCTTCCTGGACTTTGCCAGTGATGATATCAGAGTTCTTCAGATAAGGAATTTGGGGGTGGAAAAAGAGTAAAGATATGTATTCCTATCCATCCGGGGCCAGGCGCAGTCTTGCTCATTCCTATAGCATCCTAACTACAGGCACACCTCAGGGCACAGAGGACTGTATTTTTGGTCCAGGGTTAGTTGAGTCCATGGGTGCAGAACCCACAAGAATGGAGGGCCAGCTGCATGTGCAGAGGACCAGGACAGCTGTGCAGTTTTACCAGAACATCACGCGTTTGAAACTCAAAGGGATTTCTTGGTCACTGTTGGTCCGCACACATTATGGGCGTCTTCAGTTTGCCAGGTATATTGGGTCCCAAAGGCGTGGCAGCAGATGATCTGGACCTGGTCTGCCTTGTTGTCACACTCTCTCGAAAACTAATGCAATTGTCATGAAACAGACAAGGTTTTAAAATAGTTTATATCATCCCAGCTGGAAAAAGAATGTTAAATGTTATTTATGAACTCCTGAGGAAAGAATTTTCATTTGGCTTGAATGTGTGAACTTCAGCCACTTGCAAACATTCTTTTTAAAAGTATTCTATTCCTTTCCTGGGCCCTGTCATGTTTATTTTTGTTGCTCAAACTGGACTGTAAGACCAAGGACAGCAGTGCTGGCTGTAGACACAGATCTTTCCAGCTCAGCAAAATTGGCAGAGCCTGTGTTGTTGCTGGGGTGATGTCCAGCCGCTCTGACTCTGTGTGGCCTGCACAGCTAAGGCAAGTGTGTCACCTCCATGGTTCCACAGAGCACCAGAAAGTGTAACAGAAAAGCTTTCCTAGTGAGTGGTTTGCTGATGCATATGATCAAGCATATGTCATTCCAAACAAAAGGAACAGAGTAGTTACTTTATAAAGTGGTACCTTGTTCATATTTGAGCATTCAACTGGTCCAAACTGTGACGGCAGCACAGGGTAGTATTTGGGGTTTGTTTAACCTGACTGTACTACTGCTTTCTTTGGCTTGTACGTTTCAGAACTGAACTTTGTTCAGACCGATGGTTTTGCCCAAGAGGATAGCCAGCTACACTATTAAAGATCCGTTCATTTTCTCTCATCTGTGGGAGAACAAGAAGGAATGCTGATGGATTTGGAGGTGCTCCTCCTTCCCATTCAGGAGTGACCCTGGAGTAGCCTTTGCCCCTTTTCTCCCTGCTCCTGACTTCATGTTTCTCTGTTCTTGCTTTACAGAATAATTTTCTTTTTCTGTTTTTCCTACATCATTTGACATTTAATCCCATTTCCAAACTTCATTTCGAATTGATCTATTTAAGTTTGATAGGAGGTGAAGAGAAAGGATGTTTTAAAGGCCAGGACTTGGAGCAGTACAGACCTGCAGGCATCCCTTCAGGGCACCTAATCATTACCTCTCCTACCCATTTGGGCTCTCGTCTGCAGAAAACCGGACAGTTACATAGACTTTGGGAATTAGCAAACACTCATTTTTTCTTAGCAATTTTATTAGTACATATTTGCCATACATAATGATCACATTCACCACAGGGAATTTCTACCTGTATGTAGTACATCTTAATTCTTGTTTTCCCATTCCCCTCCCCTCCCTTCAGCCCTCCTTCTCCTCCCCATTTACAAAAGCTTTGTTTCCATGTTTTCCTTTCCATTCTTTTCTTAAATCCCTTTTCCCTTAATATTTTTTTTTTTTTGGTACTGGGGATTGAACTCAGGTCCTTGCGCTTTTGAGGCAGGTGGTGGGACCACTGAGCTAAATCCCAGGCCCCCTTAATTTTAATTTTTATTAGGCATAATAGTTAGTATTCAAGAACCTTAATCATGGTTCAAGAAATGAGAATAGTTTTAGGCACCATAGGTGGCCAACTGTTCAGGTTGATTGGGACAAACACACACTATGATCCCATAACCCTGGTGACGTTGGTCATCTTGGAAAGCAGCTCTCCACTACTGTCCTGCCTCTGACTGGTCTGACAGGGCCAAGCAGGTAAGGAGAACTTGCAAGTACACCGCAAAGGAATGCCCATGAGCAGAAAGATCTTGTCTGCTATCCTTGCTGTGTCCCCAGAACCAAGAACAGTCTTCACACTGGTTATTGAGTAATGATTTTGAATGAATGAAAACGAGACCATGAAGTCACTCAGAAAAGGTCTGTCTACCTTAACTAGTTGCGTCATAATGGATACAAGGACTTCGGGCCTCTCTTTTGCTTACCACCTCCCCTCTGTGCCATCTTTGTATCTTTGGATACATTGCTAATGCATTTTAGTCTCCATTTTCCTATCTTTGAAACGTGCTGGTAATGCTGATTTCCTAAAATACAGCAGAGTTGTCGGGTTTCACAGAGAAAGAGCCTGTTGCAGCTCCTGCCCCTTCCGTGGCACTGTTCATTCCATCATCCTCTCACTCTGCCCATTTCTATTAAAAACATGCTGAACATTTATATTGTTTGTCGACTTCCCGCAGAGCCATAACTGGCATTATTCAAGAAAAGTAATTGTAAGGTGGGAAGAACCACCACAAGTAAAAATTTGATCAGAAAACTTCCTAGTTGCAGAGTTGAATAAATGCAGCCTTCTGTCACTGTTTGTAGCCCTGTGAGCCTCCCATTGGCCAGCTGATATTTCCTCCTGGATCTCTGAAGTCAGGAAAGCAGCAGAGCAGATTGTCACAATTTCTAGAGCAAAGTAAAGCCTCCTCCTAGCTGTGGTGTGGACAGAGAATCCCCTTGAAGTCACCTGTCATGTGTGGTCTCTTGGCTACCCAGAGGGGGCATTCCCTCAGAGACTGTGCCCCAGACCTACCTGAGAAGCTATAACATGTGCTGTCTCATCTGTAGTTTGCTGGCCCTCTGCCACCTGTGGGTACAGTGGCTAGTTTGGACTTGAGTCTCTTGTCATGGGAAGTTTATCTTCAGCCAGATCACTTGCAGCAAAGTGTCAGAGTACAGATTTCATACATGTCTAAGACCCTGGAGGGAGAGAGAGGATCTGTAGATTGACTTGAATCAGAAGTTAATGTGTAGACACGTTCTTTAGAAGCCGGTGTCAGCCACTCAGGAGGGCTGAGGGAAGAGGAGCAGGCATTTCAAAATGGCAGCTAGGGGGGCCAGGGATTTAGCTCAGTGGTGCCACGACCTGCCTTGAAAGTGAAAGGTGCAGAGTTTGATCCCCAGTACCAAAAAAAAAGCAACCAGGGAAGAGGTGAGAGCAGGCAGAAAGGGGCCATGGTTGTGGTCTAAGCTGACTGGTGAGTAATAGGCACACGTTTCTGTAGAAATCACATCACCACACCATTACCATATGCTGTTATCAGTATTTTTTTTAATGCTATAATTTTTTTTACAGGCTGGCCTTGAACTCATGTAGCCCAGGCTGGCCTCAAACTCATTGCAACCCTTCTGTCCATCTCCTGAGTGCTGAGATTATGGGCATGCATCACCACTCCTGGCTGTAATTTTTAATTTTACAAAAATGTGCATGCTGGGCCTGCTGGTGCATGCACTTGGCAGGCTGAGGCAGGAGGATTGCAGCAAATTAGAGGTCAGATTGGGCTACGTAGTGAGGCCCTGTCAAAAACAAACAAAACAACAACAAACAAAGGGCAGGCTCACTTTGTGTAGATTATTTTGGCTTTTTGTTGGAAAACTTGGTTGAATATCCAGTGATTCTTGGCTATTCACACCTGGAAGTGATGCTCTAATGATGGATTAGAGGGACTGTGGGGTGGGCCTGTGGATTGAAGGGCTTTGTGGAGGAGCCGGGCTCCTCCCTGAAGACCCACAGTTGTCTGTGTATAGACACCTGTCCCTGCTGCCTGCGGTTATTCAAAGGAGATTCCCAAAGGCATCAACACTTCTTTTTTCTTGGGGCTGTTACATAAAAGCCAAGATGAGAAATGAAGCACAGCCATGGGATATGATTGAAAGTAGCTAGTACACTAGAGTGACCAAAAGCTCCATTTTGCTACTGTCACTGTTGTTTCCTTAACACCGAATTATAAACATGTTCCCATGTCATTACATTTTGTTCTTCAGTGTTTAAAAAAAAGTTGTATTCCATGGGAATGATGGCAGACCTTTGCTCACCTGGGGACACTTAGTTTGTTTTTAATTTTTCCCTTGTCAGCAAAATTTAGAGATTCTTTTAATTAGCTCTTACTTTGCACCTAGGATAAGCATAAATTCTTAGACATGATTTGCTGGGTTGAAAAAGTTGGTACCATTTGAGGGCGATGGTTTGACAGAGAACTAGAAGGAATTTGCAAGCACAGTTTGTGCACAGCTTCTGAGAGCAGAAGGGGCAGGAGAGAGGGAGGTGTAGGAGATGTACCACAGCAAGCACTGAGCAGAGTCCCCCAGGTCCTGCTGCCTCTCAGAAGCTCTCTGGCAGGGGAGCCGAGCCTGTGCAGGTTCACTTACTAAGCAGTTCCTGCTTGTCCAGCACAGTGGCTGAAAGCTCTGCTTCTTAACCAAGAGCTGACAGGACAGGGAGCAATACTGTGAAGAAAGCAGGGCCCGGGACAAGCAACCTGCACCCTTGTTCACTCTTGGGTGCATCTGGTGATGATTGAGGGTGATGTGTTATATTTCAACCATTTGCAAGAGCAGAGAATAATACACCATTTTCCACATTTGTTTCAGAGACTTTTAAGAGCAGTGCTCTGTGGCATGTGCCAGGGAGCCTGTGCTGTCCCACAGCCTCCCTGCCCCCACCCCAGGTAGCTGCTGTCCTCAGTCGATTCCTGCATCACACCCATGATCTGCACTTTTCCTGCAGAGACATGCTAGCCAATCTGAAGTAGTGTTCCAGTTTTTTCTTTTTAAATCTATACAGTATGGTTTTGCAACTTACTTTTTTTATTGATTATGTTTTGTACTTTATCCATGCAGCTAGATGAGGCTGTGATTCATTTTGATTGGTGCACTGTGTCACACTGTCTAATGACCCCATCTTTGCACTATCCTGTTGATGTGTATTTCGAGCATTTCTAGCTTTCCATTGCAAAAGGCACATTCTGCTGCCTGTCTCCTACTACTGTGTGGAGCTCACTAGTGGGCAGAAGTGGAGTTTCAGGTTGCAGATGAGCATCTTTAATTTCATGCATATTGTCACAGTGTTCCCTCTGGGACTGGATCAGTTCACCCTTTTTTCCTCAGTCAATCACTGCAGGATGTGTCTGTCCTTGCCAGAATTTGTTCATGTCAGGTATTTTGAATCTTACGCTAAAGGGTATGAAATACCCCTCATTTTAAAAAATGATTAATGACATTGGACTTCTTCTGACTGTTTGTGTTTGAATTCAGACTTTACCACTGGCTGTGTAAAACTTGGGAAATGATTACTTATTCAGATCCCCAGTTTCCTGGCTTTGGTAAAATGTGAATATGCATATCTTCAAGGTCTGATGAGGGTTACAGACCATGTGTACACTTTCTGTTCCGATTTTGCCTCAGTCTTAAGTTTCTCCCAGCACCACCCACAGGGGTGGCCTCACCATGGAAGAGAGTTCAGTTCGATAGTCTGGAGCAGCAGGAGCAGTCAGAAAGGCCCTCGGGAACTGGGAGGACCCTCCTGAGAGCCCCAGCTGGAGTCCTGGGGCAGCCTCAGGGGTGTTGTGGTCAGTGCCTGGCAGCGGGCACACAGCAGTCACCATGTATCTCTGCCAGTGCACTGTCTGTTCACATACATATTCTCCAAGAGCAGCCCCAGGGTGATCCTTCTAAAAACAAAAGTCAGAGCTTGTGCAGGAAACCCTCCCGAGGTTCTGTCTCACTTGGGTGACAATCAGAGTCCTGTTGTGGCTTATATGATGAGTTCATGGTTTGTCAACAGTGAGTGATCAGCATAAGGGTCATTACCAGCATCTTGTGATGTTCTCATTTTCTTTTGTTTTTTTTTTTTCTTGGTACTGGGGTTCAAACTCGGGTCCTTGAGCTTTCAAGGCAGGCAGCAGAACTACTGAGCTAGATCCCCCGCCCATTACTGGCATTTTGGAACTGTGAGGTAGAGCGAAATAGAAGTGTGCATCATGTCACCAGTGCTGAGTCAGTTACGTGCATGTGCACCGTTTCCATACAGAATACATTTTTCCTGCTGTCACAGAGTAGCCTCAAACTAGCCCCACTCCACTCAGGCTCTACCCTGTGGCCTGCTCTGTTCTAGCCACACCGAACTCCATACTCCTTGAATACACTCGTACCCATCTCGAGGTCTTTGCAACGGCTGCCCCCACTTCTGTGAAAATCTTCAGGTCTCTGATGTCCCCATGTTAGAAGGGCCTTCTTCAGATAATCTTGATCCTTTATTAAGTAGTAAACCCCCCTCTAACACCCACATTTGGGTTTTGTCTCCTCAACACCTGGCATCTGGCATCCTATATATTTATATTTTTGTTACTTATCCTACTAAAATGTATGTTCCTCAGTTTTATTCACTGCCGTCCACTAGGCTGTGCGTATGGTGGGCCGACAGGAATGTATGTCTTGAAGGAAGGACAGAGGAGGAGGCTGGCAGTCAATGTTTCCCCAGTCTATTAGGGGCAGGTAGAGTCTAACCCTAGAAGTGCCATGTGGTAATGTCAGCGCGAGGGTAGTATGGGCAGAGGTCTGGTGTGTGAAACACTGAGAGGGCAGCTGTTTGGCTGGGTTTCAGAAGCACACTGGAGAGTGTCGTGGGAGGGTCAGGTTTGGGCCGAATCTCTGGGAGAGTGAAAGCAGGAGCAGGAGTGGTGACCACCTCGGGCACAGGAAGCCATGGAAGCAGAGCCTTTGCGCTGTTAGACTATTTCTGTGATGCATTTCCAAAAAGGCACCCCATGTGTGGCCCCCATGGCCAACCAGATGCTGCAGATATCCATGTGAGCGGGTAAGGGGTTGCCACCAAGGAGTGGCCCAGCTAAGAGAGCCAGCACCTGGGTTGAGGCATCAACAAGGTATGCGTGTATGTGTGTGTGTATCGATGGCATCTCTAAGGCTTTATTTCCTAAATGAGGAGCACTACAAACTCATTTCAGAAGACAGAAGAAAAATACAAAGATCTAAAATTCACTGCTGAGCCAGGCATGGTGGTGCATTCCTATAATCCCAGCACTCGGGAGGTTGAGGCAGTATGATTGCCACAAGTTTGAGGCCTGCCTGGCCTACATGGTGAGTTCAAGGGCAGCCTGAACTACGCAGCGAGACCCTGTCTCAATCAATTAGTAAATTCACAGCTGAGTCCACCATATGGGGTTGGTGGCAGTGTTCACATTTCCAGGCATTTCTGTCACTGCATCCTCATTACTAATGATCCTCTTCTCAGTCAAGAAGCTTTGTGAGATGATTAGATTGGGAGGATAGGAGGCATGGAGTCTGTTGCTACATTCACCGACATGGACAGTGCTGGAGATGGAGTCACTGTGCATGATCCTTTCTGTAATTTCAGAGGGAGGCACCTTTTAGACTTGTTCCCCAGATAGGGAATTATATCAGTTGCAGGCCCCTTGTTTCGGAAACCCACCTATCCATTTTTCCATGTGTCTCTATCTCTCTGTCTCTCATACCCACATGCCAACTCTGTCCCTGGCTGGGTATGACTGTGCAGGCCAAGGTGGCCTGGCCTTTGTTTGTCTAGGACATGGTCTACCAGCAAGGTGTATCCTCTAAGATTTCATGTCAGCATCAGAGAGTATAAGAAATTCCAGCTTCTTACAAACCTTAAAGCCTTAAAGAAAATGATGAAAAGTGAAAGCTGTTGCAGAGATTCTGAGCCTTTGGAAATATGAATTAAAAAGTTAAACTCCTGCCAGGGATTTAGCTCAGTGGTTCCGCTGCCGGCCTGTCAAGCGCAAAGTCCCAAGTTCAATCCCTGGTACCAAAAAAAGAAGTTAAACTCCTCAGAAGGCTGAGATGGGAGAATCATTTGAGCTCAGGGGTTTGAAACCAGCCTGGTCAACATAGTGAGACCCCATTTCAAAAAAAAAGGAGGGAGAAAGAAAGAAAAAAAAGAAAGTTAAACTCCCAGTATGTATCTATGTCAAAGTTACAAATTCATACTATAGCTTTTTCAGAAAAATATGTAGAAATTTAACCATGTGGCCAGGGAATCTCAAATTTCACCACCATATGTCACAACTAAAACATTTGTACATTCCACCAAATTACACAATGGAAATTAGCAGATTACTGTCTTCATTCTTGGATGAACCTCCTGCTTTCTGGGTTTTCCAGTTTACTTGATAACATTTTGAAATAACTATAGGGAAGCGAGCTCTGTGCAATATGCACCAAGCACCCCTGCTCTTGGCATTCATGGGCTGACTGTCCCCAACAACAAGAGACACCAGAGCACAGAAGGCTGCCGAGCACCAGACCAACAAAAATAGCTTCTCATTGAAAAGCGAAGGAGCTGGGTGCAGTGGCACATACCTGTAGTGCAAGCTACTTGGGAAGCTATAGTGAGAGGATTCTTGAGCCCAGGCATTCAAGGCAACAGCAAGACCCTGTCAATGATTGCAGTCAGTTAAATAAAACCAACTGGAAGGCAAAGGAGCAGGTGGCAGGTTTCTGAAGGTCAGAGAAGCAGAGGGTCTGGGTGTGTAGGCCTGTGTGCTGTTTCCAAGTAGATCTTCTGGTAGAGAGGGTAGCAGGCAGCATTTGTCTGGAAGTGAAGAGCAGCTAGTCTTCTCTTCCCACATGCTCAGCCGACTGAAATCCAGGAGCCAGGCTTGGCTGGTGGCCTACACGGGAGAAGTCTGTTCTTCCAGAGGCACATTAGGACGGACTGTGCTTTGGCTCTGACAACTCCACAGCTTGTTTTCTTGCTCACTCAGTACCCAGGGATAGTACAAGGCTGTCCTTTCCAAACGCAGTCTCACTGTAACAAGGAACTTAGGTGGTGAGATGATCCTGCCATAGGGGTCAGCCTGCCATCCTCTTCTCAGGGATGGGGATGGCGGGCCTACAGACAGTCCTGGGAAGTGGCCACCTTCAGGAACTTGGAGCCTGTCACAGGCACAGTTTTCTTTCTCCTCTTACTAATCAGCGACCTCCCTGCCTCTCTCTCAGGCTACCATCCAACACTCTTCTTGCTATGAGTTTTCTCTCCCCAGCCTCATGGTCAGAACAGATCTTTTCCTTTATGAAGACCTGTCAAGGTAAAGTCCCCAGCAAGAGTGTGAATTAAAACTGCAATTAATTCCTTTCCTAATTCTGCTCTCTCACACTGATCTTTGAGTGCTGGGGGACAAGTGGCCAGATGGCCTTTGTCTTACCTTTCTATAGTATCTATCTTCATCAGGGTCAAGGGCTGCCTTGGGAATTCAGAGCAGAGTTTACAGATGAGCGCTCATCAGGCAAGGCCTTCCCGACTTCCGCCTGAGGCGGATCTGAAGCCCTGGCCAGCAGGCGGCACCAGGAGGCTGCTCTGGCTTCTCTGCACCTGTTGAGACACGCCAGGTCCAGTCAGGGTTTGCTCTCTCAGGCTATGCTGTCCATTCCTGGCTGCCACACACTTGGCCTTCCAGACATGCTTCAGCTCCTTTTTCAAGCACTGCCTCCCTGATTAGGTGGTAGATTTTCTTTTGTGTCAGGAAAACATGGACCCATATGTAGCTGGCAGGTGGTTCCTAGGATTTTCCCATCCGAGGGACTGACTTGTTTCCGTCTGCGGTGCACCTCTCCTTTGATGTCTGCCCAGGCCTCTGGCTTCCCCCACGCACTCACAACACAGGCTGGCTCAGGCTCTGTGTGGTGACGCGGGCCTAGTCACACCTGATCTCCTTCTTCACTTTCATTTTCTTGGGAAGTAGAGATTGTTTCTTGTGTAAGTGAGGCATGGTGAGGGCCAGGCAGATTTAGGGTGTCGGCTCATGTGTTGGTGAGTTGTGCCTGATGTCCTCCTTACCTGCTGTCATGCCTTGGCAGGATAGGCTTTGGAGGGGATGGAATCCTGCCTGGCCAAGCTTTTGTGCCGTCTCGAGTGGGCATAGGCTTTCCTGGGGATGTGAGAGCACAAGGGGCCCCCTGAGAAGCTGGGCAGGCTATTGGGCAGGACTGGAGCAAGAGTCACCACTTGTCTCCTCTGCCCAGGACCTCCACGCATGTGCAAACACTCAGGCACACGGTGCTCATCAGTGCCCAAGGCTGATGCTTTACAGAACGCTGAAATGAATGGGGTTTATACTGTTAAGGTTGATTCTCCCACCCTTTCTGGAAGCATTTTTTAAGAAGTGCTTTTATGTGTTATAGTCTATTGTATATTCTATTGGCTTTTTTTTTTTAAACACGATCTTGCTACATAGTCCAGGCTGGCCTTGAACTCATGGCAATCCTCTTGCTCCAGCCTTCTGAGTGCCAGGATTACAGGCATGTGCTACTATTCCTGGCTTTCTTTCTTCCTCCTCCCACCTCTCCTCCTCCTCCTCCTCCTCCTTCTCCTCCTCCTCCTCCTCCTCTCACTTGCCTCTCTGTCCTTCTGGGAATTGAATCCTGAGCCTTTGCACTGTGCTACATCAGTCTTTTTCTTTTCTCTTCTTTTTTTTTAAGACAGGGTCTTGCTAAGTTGCCCTGGATGGACTTAAAATTGAGAGCTTCCTGTCTCAGCCTCCTAGAGTGTGGTAGACCTGATAATAATAGCTATCCCTAAGAGTTTAGCAAACCTTTAATAACAAAAGCTCTTTAAAAATATAATAATAGCCAGGTGAAATCTCGGCAACTGGGAGGATTGCTGCTAGTTCAAGGCCAACCTGGGCTACGCAGTGAGTTTAAGGCCAGCTTGAACTACATAGTGAGACCCTTTCTCAAAAAAGAAAAAACCAAATATATATGTCACATATATTATATACCCGTAATAGTAATAATTTTGTAGTCAAATACTTACCCAACCAAATATTTGTTTAAGGTTTGTAAAGACAGAAGACCATATAAACAGGGAGAACTTATTGCTGAATATACATGCAGTCACATTTTGACAAATGTAAAGTAGGTGTTTTATTATTGAGATCAGACCTAATAGAATATAGTGGCACAAAATCAGGTTTAGGGTTTTACATTTCACTGATCACACCAGCAATCAATATTTGGATAATAATCGTATTTTCTGGTAAAGTATTTCGTAGCATTTTGTTAAATGTCTGTGTTAATAATAATGTAAATTTAACTTTTCAGAAAACTTCCTGATCTTAACAGCAAATTGAGTTTATTTGGACAAAAGCTTAGGAATTCAAACCACTCAAAATTGAAGATAAACAGGTGCATATATTTTCCAGATGATACTCCGCAAAGGAAGAGGTCAAGTCAAGGATCAGTTCCTGCTGGTTGGGTAGTGAGCCACCCTATGTGGCTCACAGACAGCTGTGGCTTACTGTTCTGGCCCATGCTTAGCTGAGCACCACTGGGCAGTGGCCGTTCCTGAGCTCTCCACTGTGGCTGGACCTGCAGTGGCGCCAAGGGAGCTGCTCAGCCTGCTGGGCTCTCCAGCCCATTAAAGCCAAGGAGGGGAATGGAAACACCCAGCCTTCCTGAGGGGTAGCCAAGACTGCAGGGTCGCCTCCACATCGTTCCGTCAATCAGGCCAATCACGAAGCTGCAGCCTGTGCACAGAGGGTGGAGGAATGTCTGGCACTTAGTTTTGGACACTAGCAAAGTCAGGGATGCAAGGATAGAAACATAGGACCCAGGACCCCTGCAACTGAGTGTGGGATATAAAAGCTAATAGAGTGTGTGACGTTGCCATGGAATGGATTGCATACCTCTGCCCACCTAGACCAGTGGCTGCAAAAGTCAAATCTTATTTCAGCAAACCTCTCTCTCTTTTTTAAAATTTTTTGGTACCGGGGATTGAACTCAGGACCTTGTGCTTGCAAGGCAGGTGTGGTGCCACCGAGCTAAATCCCTGGCCCTAGAAAACATCTCTTGAGGTCATGGAGTTTTAGAGTTGGAAGGAACTTGGGGATTAACTTGTGAAGTCTTAGCAAACCCTCTCATTGGCCGCAACTGTGACCTGAAGAACTTTCAGGTTTCCCTGAAGCCTGGCTGGAATACAAAGAGAAGGAGTGGCTGCTGCTCCCTGGCTGCCCTTCCATGGGATGGTTTCCTCCGCGGTGCCCCTCTGCAGTACCGCCCTGCCTTGGAGCCAGCCAACTATGGGCTGAGACCTCCACGAACTGGGAGCCTAAATCAACTTCTCCTTTGTGGGTGTTGGGCGTGTTGTCCCAGCAACAAGAAAGTAATGAAGACGTAGATAATTAACTACTTGACAGCTTACCCCAGACACCAGTGCGTTTGTTTACGTACTGATGATCCCTAGCACTGCTCAGGCAGGCATCATGTCAACCAGTCGATTCTTGTATTGAATAAATTTGATAGAATTGTCATTTTATGTTTCCTGTATCTTATAAAAATTAACAAAAAATATGCAATTTTGGATCATCCTGTATATTGAAATAATTGGACTGGTAAGTGGTTGAGTGTAATTCTTCTAAATTAGCCTGAGAATAAACTTCAAGAAGTAAAATTTATGAAATCAAGGTATAAAAATTTAATAATTTTTAATAAGTGATTTTATAGTTTCTGCTGTCATCAGAAATATATAGTTGTGAAGTTTTGCCAACCCACTTATTTTATGATTACTAATTTTATTTTGGTGTTAACATCGGTTATTAAATGCTATTTTATTTTATGAGTGTTTTTTGATCACTGGCAAGGCTGACAGTTTTTCATCTTGGTTTAGTTTTAGGCCAAATTTCTTCATCCTCTACCTGTAAATTACTTTTTAAAATTTATTTTTCCCTAGAAGTGTGTTATGGCTTGCATTTAGATTTCCCCCAGATCCTCATGTGGTCACAGGTGGGGAGTTTCGAAGGTGGCTGAATCTAGATTTGTGATTTGGGGATTGAGTGGGATGCTGGGATTAAGGGTGCTTCGTCCTGCATGTGGGTGGCACCACCCAAAAGGCAAGTAGCCTGGATAGACTATAAGAGGAAAGAAAGAAGCTGCTACTGCTTCTTGCTGCTTTGCTATCTCCTGCCTGCTTGCCATGGACTGTTTCTCCTCTGTGATGCCCCTCTGCCTTGCCGCCACCCAGCTATAGATAGAAACCTACAAACTGAGCTGAAATAAAGCTTTCCTCCTTTAACTTTAGGTGTTGGGTATTTTGTCTCAGCAACAAGAAAAGTAACTAAGACAAAGCAGTAAGCGTTTCTGCTCCTCCAGCATTCACTGGAGAACACATTAAGATGAGGGGCGGTGGCTTTCCCAGCGGGCCTTATAGGCCACCGTCAGGGGCTGAAACTTCTGCTCCCTGCACTGATGTGAAGTAATAACTGATTTTTCTTCCCTGTGCATCTGTTGAAAGTGCAAAGATTGCTTCCATTTTTCTTTACTTTGTTTGCCAGACGTAGCTTGAGCGCACACACACACACACACACACACACACACACACACACACGCGCGCGCGCACAAAAGCAGCTATCGAGAGCCTGTGTGGAGGCTCTTGCTTCTCTTCAGGAAGTACAGAGAAGAGTGGGCACCTGTGAGTCACACTCGCCCCGCCTGGGGCTGTGTTTGTGATGAAGGCCTGACAACTAGCAGCAGGATGCAGCGAAACACTGTGTTGCACTTTACTTCCAAGGAGCCCCTGGAACCCTTTCAGGGAATGAAGCGCAGGCCCGGCCCTCAAGGGACAGTGGGGACCTGAGTAGAGACCTCTGCTACTGACCGGACCTCCTTTTATTTCCCCTGCCCCAACCTGGGGAGCAGCACCAGCCCGAAATGCTGGGCTCCTTGCTTCTTTCTTCTCCCTTCTCCCTCTCTGTTCTTGTCAAGAAGTCTAGTGCTTTGGGCCCCATGACAGCAAGGCCACCACTGCCCTGCAGCCCACCACCTCAGCCACCCTCTCCCTTCCTGTCTTCTGTGAACTGAAGCCTGAAGTTCTGTGAGAGAGGCCGAGGCACGGGCAGACACAGACAAGAGGCCCTGGGAAACTGGCAAGTCAGAGCACTCCATTTCTAGGTTTTCAGCCCAGCTTCATGTTGGAATGTTAAAATGCAGGGACATGGCTGTGGTAACATTTGGAAAACGCTTCCTCAACAGGAAGGGGTGGGAGAGAATCTCCATAGGAAATTCCTTCCTTCATACATAATAATTTGTCACTGAATTTAAATTACTCTGTCACGTAGTGATGTCTGTAAAACTGTTTCATGCATAGAAAGTACAAGCCCAGCTCCTAGGAGACTGTACAATTAGTGCAATTGTAGGAGCAGATGTGCCTCCCACAGCTGACCCTGCAGGCCTTGCTCATGGTGGGGACACATGCAGTGGAGAAAGGGTGGCATCGGCAGGAAAGCAGAGGCTCCTTCCTAGTGGGCATCCAGAGTGACAGCCTCCTGGGTGATGGTCCCCACCCCATCTTGTGGGCAGCAGAGCTGGTGGGGCAGGCTTCCTAGGGGACACCCCAGGTGCAGGAGGTGTGGGCAGGGCAAGGAAGACATGGAATTGGTGATCGGCCACATCAGGGGCCCAGGTGATCCCAGGGAGATCTCTGCAGCTGGCCAGGGGCCCTACACGTGAGAGCACTGCTCCAAGGTTCTGGCACGGTGGCAAGAGAGCAGTGGCAACAGGCCCCATGCCTAGGCCATTCTGCTAAACTGCCTCTGTGCCTGCCACCCTCCCCTCAGCCAGTAGGTGGGCAAATCCCATAGGTTCCAGGCTTCGTTGTGACTTGAACCAGTTTCCAGAGATCACCCCTTTGTCAATAAAATGTAAAAGAAATCTCTTGGGAAAGACACTTGAGATATAGATGTTAAAAACAGCTTTTTTTTTTTCCTGGTACTGGGGATCGAACTTGGGACCTTGTGCTTGCGAGGCAGGTGGTGGAACCACTGAGCTAAATCCCCAGCCAAAAACAGCTTTTAATAGCTCACTCAGCTGAGGGAGTAGCTCCCAGTGGTAGTGGGCCTAGTGTGCATGAGGCTCTGGGTTCCATGCCTAGCACATCCAGGGAGTATGAGCATGTATGCGTGTGCATATACGTGCTTTACATAACTAAAGTGCAGTTTTACTGCTACTGTTAGTAGCAGCAGGAAACCAGTGTAGTTGGAAACCTGTTTATCTCACCCTCTTCAAAACCCATATCTCTGCTTGGGCCATGAGGCAGGAAGTCTTGAGGAGGTCTGATTTAAAGGAGCGGAGTCATGCCTGCTATCTGGGCCAAGGCTAGCACCCTAAGCTGAGTGCAGCAGACCTGTGCATGAGGTGCTCATAGAAGGTGGGGTGGCCAGGCCTCTGGTGCTGTCCTGCGCACAGCAGCATTCTGCCCTTCTGGCTCCCCTTCTGCAGTGAGTCTAATGAAGAATTTTTCTTTGGAAATGAGTGAACCTGCAGGAACAGCTCATAAGAACCTATAAGAACAGGTCACAGGGAAGCAGATAAGGGCTCCAGGTAAGAAGAGCACAGCAGGCAATTATCTGGTCACGACCACGGCCCAAATTGTGAGGCAAAGGAGTTGGTGCCATATCCGGTTTTGCTGGATTGGGTGTGGGGAGTGAGGAATGGTATCAGTTCTGCTTCCAAAGCATCTAGGATCTTCTACCACTCTAGCCTAGGCAAAGCTAAGTATGCTTCTGGATTACACATGAGATGAGAGGGAAACCTCAAAGTCAGGATGCTCCCAAGGTAAGAAGGGAGGACAGTGAAGAAGTCAGGAGTCTGGTTTGGCCTATATTGAGTCACTGCACCATGGCAGTAGGTGGTGTAGAGTGGCCAACGACAAAGCAGGCTTGAGCACTGGAGGGGGCTTGTGCCAAATGTGGTGCCTGAGAGGATGGCCCCAGCTCCAGCCCTGCTGTGTAGAAGCCAGCCTTAGGACATGGTGGCCTAACTCCTAATGGACCAGCATCCCTTTCCAAAGGCGTTAAGCAATCAATCCTAAAATAAGCTTCGTGGAGTGTTGTGGGCAGAGAATTTAGTGGTGTGTAGGATTCTCTTGGTTGGTATACATTGCTAGATGACATAAAGTGATCAAAATCTCATTAGCCTACTGTATTACTCTATTAGTAGTAAGTGGTGAGCAGCACATAGCTGGACAGTGTTGACATTTTGTGGACCTTTGTAGAAAAGGCTGACCTGAAGAATGGCCCAGATGTGCCTTCTGGGTACGAAGCAGTATTTAAGAGAAGTTGTGGACTGAACATTAGGTGTCTCTGGTTTGTGCCTCGTGTCCATGTCCTGCACAGCAGAAGCAGCTTGCCAGGGGACCAGGTTCTGCTTCATTCCCTACTAGTAGCTCTCCTCTTTCTATTGACCACAGGTCAGAGTCTGATTCAGTCACTCACTCATTTGTGGAACACACATCACCGATCACTTCTGTTTTAGTTGCTGGCACATACATCCTCCTCTTTCTTGTGTTAGGGGAGGGCTTCCCAGTTGTGTGCCTGTCTTGGCTCATGCAGAGGTCAGTACATACAGCAGTTGAAGTCACTGGAAAAGACTAGAGGTGTGTGTTGAGGCCTGGTGAAAAGAATGCATTGCGTTTCTTTGTAGAACAACTGTAAATAAAATATAAAGCATTAGCTATATTAAATACCAAATCTGCATTAAGTCATCACCTTTTGCCAGACAACTAAGATACTTCTGTGAAGTGACCGCTTCCCTGAGATGGTGCTGAAATGTGCCACTGTCTCCTGTAATCCCAGAGCAACCTGGTCAGTCTCATGTCACAGATGCTCACAGTAGGTAAAGGATTTGCTGAAGTAGCCCAGCTGCTAGGAGGCACACGGGAGGTGTGAAGCCAGGGTGCTACCCCTCGTCTTGGCTCTGTAGCACTGTGCCATCTGCCTGCTTTTGGAATGACCACACACAGTTCCGGACCAGGACTCTTCAGCAGCAGTCTCCTAAGTGTTCTTAAGAAAGGAGGGTAAGCAGCCAAGCTCTTCCACTGGACTTCAGCCTTGCCTCCTCCCTTGAGAGACCCATGGTTCCACTGTGCCTCTGTTTTGTTTTTTATTTTTTTTATTTATTTATTTTTTGAGACAAGGTCTCACTGTAGTTCAGGCTGGCCTTGAACTTGGAGCAGTCTTCCTGCCTCAGCCTCACAAGTGCTGGGATTATAGGTGTGCACCACCACGACTGACCCTCCATCATACTCCTTGTACGTACTGTCTACTCAACCTGAAGTATGTTTTCTGGATCAACTTAGAAATAGATTCTCAGTTCTCTTCAGCTCTTAAAACACAGATATAGAAGGGCTGGGGTGTGGCTCAGTGACAGAGCACTTGCCTGACACGCATGTGGCCCTGGGTTCCATCCCCTGCACCACACACACAGCAAAGCATAGTCATATGGGCATATGCAGTAGCATCTTCTGAGAGGTGATTTGTAGAAACTACATATTCGCTACAGAGGGTGATGGACACATAACAAGGGTCTTGGGATTATTTGAAGTTTTATTTATAAACAAGCTGGCTCATGACTGCAGTTTGCTTTTGCTACTTGAAGCAGCCCTATGAGCACAAGTCTCCACTTGTGGCCCCTTGTGTTGGTTTCTCTCAGCTAAGCTCCTAGGTGTGAGGCAGTAGGTGGTCTGTAAACAGGGAGAGTTGGGCTTCACACACGGCACGGCACGTGATTTCTCCTGGAGTTTTCGCCTCCTTGACTGATAACATAGTAATGAGCGTGGGCTGGTGCTTCACCTTGGAGGAGATGGGGCTGGCAGTCATGTTTCCCTCAAAGCACTTGAATACTTAGTGCTGTTTGCAGTTTGGGTCTCCTCAGGATGATCCTGCTAAGATTTGGTCTTAAGGGTGCGCCTTCCTCCCAGCTGTGGAGTCTTTTTTTTTTTTGGTACCGGGGATCGAACTCAGGTCCTTGTGCTGTTGAGGCACGTGGCGGAACCACTGAGCTACACCCCCAGCCCAGCTGTGGAGTCCTGGCAGATGTGATACTGCATAGCACAGCTGTGAAGTGGGAAGGTGGAGTCTCAGCACCCTTTGTTCCAGGTGAGCGGGGGATGTTGCACCCCCAGGCTCTGCTGAATTCTCTCCACGGCTCTTCCAGACGCTCACCACGTGCCCCTCTTGCTAACCCAGGTGCTTTTGGACAGACCAGCTCTCTTCTTTTTGTTTTCATTTCTTTGTTTTTTTGAGACAGGTCTTGCTTTGTACTGCAGGCTGGCCTTGAACTCATGGCAATCCTCCTGTCTCAGCCTGCCGAGCAGCCCAGCCAGCTTTGTTTTCATTACCATCTCACAATCTGCCTCTTGAGCTGTTGCTGATGTTCTGCTCTCCAGTGCAGCACGCTGTCTCGGGCTCTGTCCTGGTCCCCTCCCACCCTGCCATCTGGCAGGCCCCCGCACCATGTTGAGGAGCATGTAGTCAAGTACAGTCAGTGTGTGATGTCCCACCACTGAGCTGGTATTTGCCCAGGAACAGAAAGCTAGGTTTAGTGTTAAATGACCATAGAGATATCATGCGTTTTATTCATTCTAGGCTCTGTGCAGTGTGGGTGGATGTGGCTATGAGTAATGTGCAGTTTCTTGTCCTGCTAGATTCTCCTGGTCCTAAGGGAGCCACAGACAGCTGAGAGGGACACAGGTGACAGGCACGATGGGGGCGGTGGAGGTACTGCCGGCTCTCAGCGGAGCGCTTGGTGCTCCCACAGTACCCGCCTGCCCCGAGCAGCTCAGTGTGGCCTCTGCGCCCCTTCCCTCCTGACTGCTGGGCTTCTCTGCACGCCCCACTTGCCTGCCACTCTTCACCATGCTGCGGGACACCTACTGAAGCCCTTCACTGCCTCAGCCTGCTTCCTCTGGGTCCGAGAACTGCCCTCTCTTTACCCTCTCTGTTCCTGCTACCTGGTCTCAGAGTCCCCTCCTGCTTCTTCAGCCTCCCGACCCTGAGTGCCTCAAGCTCTGTACCCTGCAGCGGCCCCAGGATGCATCTTCAGACTCACTTTTCCCTTCTTCAAAGCTCCTGTGGCTTTGAAAACAGGTAAAACCCAGGATAGTCTGGCCTTGGTCTTCGGCTCCCTGTCCCTCGTGCCCTGGTGCCATCCAGCCCATCTGTCCTTGAAGGACCAGCTGTGATACCCCATCTCCCCTTGGATGGGAGGGAGCCACTGCCTCTGTCATCCACTCCACCTGTACTTCTTCCGTGGTGGCCATGTGGTGTCTATCTCCTGCTCATCCCACAAGCAGTATTAAGGGATTTGTCCTGTGCTGATAGGGCTCCGAGGCCTCTGTGATGCCTGTCTTTTCTTTCCTCTCTTAGCTTTCACCTAAGGGCAAGGCCCTACTACCATAACCCACATGGCACCCTATAAACAGTAGGCATTCAGGGCTGGGGATTTAGCTCAGTGGCACCGAGCCTGCCTTGCAAGTGCAAGGTCCTGAGTTCAGTCCCCCAGTACCAAAAAACAAAACAGTAGGCATTCAGTAAACATTGCCTAAATGACTCTTCAGCCCTCATACCTTCCTCTCCAAGATACATCACCTGGTCCCAGAGTTACCCTGGGGGTGACCCGGGATTCATGCAGGTTCCCTGATTTCCACAGTTCCTTCTGCAGCTAAACTCGTTCTGATTTTAGGTTCATCCTGGATTTACTAGTCTAATCGCAAAAGTTTTTTGGGAGAACTTATAAGTTTGTTTCAGAATGTATTGGTCAGTTGAGACAAAGTACCGGATATCCATAACTTTATTATTTATTTATTTGTGCCGGGGATCAAACTCGGGTCCTTGCATTTGTGCAGCAGGTGGCGAAACCACTGAGCTAAATCCCCGGCCCCTCCATAACTTTAAGGAGGAAAGGTTACTTAGGCTCCTGATTTCAGAGGTTTTTTCTCTGGTCAGCTGGCTCCAAGGCAGGAATATCATGGTGGGAGGGTTCGGCCAGACAAAACTGCTTAGTCATGGCATCCAGGAAGCAGGACAGAGGAACAGCCCTGGAGAGGAAGAGGCCCGGGACCAGATACACAGCCCAAGCCATGACCCCATGAGCTTCCTGGACACACGGAAGGGAGCTTTACTGAGCCCCTGGGCAGCTCCCAAGCCAGTCAAGTCGACACATAAGCCCACCGTCACATTTCCGTACGTTCTCGACATGGGCTCCAGTCTGTGCAGTGCTGTGTGCTTGGCTTTTGTCGTCACCTACAGGACCTTGGCCGCCTGTGTGCATTTTTTTTTCAGTACTGGGTAACTGAAGCCAGGGTCTTTGCAGTGAGCTACATCTCCAGCCTTTTTGTATTTTGAGACAGGGTTTCACTAAGTTGCCCAAGCTAGACTCAAACTTGTGATCCTCCTGCCTCAGCCTCCAGAGTGCTGGGATTACAGTTGTGTACCACCGTGCTCAGCTCACCTGTGTGCCTTCTGAGAGTCATCTGCAACACCGTGCAGGGCCCTGGCAGTCCCAGAGTGGCAGAATGTTACAGCATGGCCAGACATGGAGTGGGGACAGAGGTCACTGGTGGCTCTGACACACTCAAATTTCCATGCTTCCCCTCTAGGAGATGGCTGGCAGAGCGCTGAAGCAGACTGGCAGCAGGAGCATCGAGGCTGCCCTGGAGTTCATAAGCAAGATGGGCTACCTGGACCCGAGGAACGAGCAGATTGTGCGTGTCATCAAGCAGACTTCCCCAGGTGAGCCCTGACAACAGGCCGCAGTGCGGTGAGAAAAGATCTGTGATCTGAGAACACAGAGCAGTTGCAGGAAGAGGCCCAGCCTGCCCTGGTCAGGAGATAATCTTTCCACACAGCCCTCCTCCCATTGACAGGAAAGCTGAGCTGGCCCCGTGAGAGTCAGGCCCACAGTGGGGACACAGGGAGCAGATCATGAAACTTAAGAGGTGTGTGTGCTTATTTTGTTCTGTGAAAGATGAAAAGATGAATTCACCAAAGTGAGACTAAAAATGTTTTCACTTTGCCTTGGTCCTGGGGAGGAATCCGAAAAGGGAGGCTTGGGGCCTACGCTCTAAAACCCACCTTTGCTTCTCACACCACTGCCTCTGAGAGCAGCTGTCAGGACTAACAGCTGTAGGCAGTGTGTTGGGCTCCCCCAGGGTCCCCTGGAAGGGACAGAGTTACCCACTGTACCCCACTGGCTTCAGGGGCAGGAGGAAATGGGTGGGTTGTGCTTTAGGTTCTTGAGGTCCCTGGGGTGTGATAAAGAATTCATTATGATTTCCAAAAGGAGTTTTTCCCATTTTATGGAAGAGCTAAAACCCACTTGATGTGATATGTGAGACAGTTTCACAGGCTTTTGTGACTTGTATCTCTGCTGTTTAGGGGACACACGGTTCTCTTTCCCTTTTGAGAGGACTTTTCCTTAACCGGTCCCTATTCAGCCACCCATGTCTTAGACCATGGTGCCAAAAGTGAAACACAGGCCCTGGCTCTGTAACGATTTACCTCCTGGTTGCCTTTGTTTCGGTGCCTCAATGCATCGATTCATCTTCTCAGCGGTTGTGTGGTTGTGGCTTGTCGTCCACGCTGTGGCTGCTGGGCCCTCGCTTTGCCAGATATTGGGGTTGGGGGTGTTGCTGTGGATGGCAAGGCACAGCCTTGGGACTACAGTGTGCTGCCAAATCAAGCAGGGGGCTGGAGTAAGGAAATGAAAAGCGTCTTTGTCCTCCCTCCCAGGCGTCGATTTTAAATGAGGAGAGATTTTCAACATGGAAAAGTCAGGAAACAGCGGCAGAAATCCATCTAGATATTTGAGGGGTTTATGTGGTTTTTGTTGTTGTATATACGTTGTTTGCTTTCACTTATTTTGCAAAATAAGTTTTTTCTGGGTTTTTTTGTCTTTATTGAAACCAAAGTGGACATCTGGACAATGACTATGATTCTGCCCTTGTTAGGGAAAAGACGAAGGACTTTGGGAACAGTAAACGCAGGTGTCCCAGATGACTCAGCTGTTTTCGGTCTGAAAACATTCTGTCCAGATGGCTCCCCAGCGTGGCAGGAGGCAGGTTTTAGGTGTGTCCTCTGGGATGTGAGACTCCCAACACTACGGGGACTGGGCCCTAAGTTGGACACCTGTCGGGGCCCTCCCTTGACGACCCTGTGCGTAGCCCAGCCCCAGGGACAGCACTAGCGGGGACCGTTAGTAGGGACCGACCTGAGGGTGCCAGCGCCGGCGTTTCATGCACTGACCCGTCTTCCTGTGTTGGCTGCAGGCAAGGGCCTTGTGCCTACCCCAGTCACGGTGACCCGGCGGCCGAGCTTCGAGGGCGCACGTGAAGGCTTCCCATCTTTCCACCCGCTGCCTGGAGTAGCCTACGAGGGCGTAGGCTTCTGTGCAGACGGCTCCGCGGCCCTGGAGGAGGTGCCGGGGCCCTACGTAGACTTCCTGTTCCCCGGGTCCCCGCACAGCGTGCCCCAGGCCTTTGGCCCTGAGGCAGCGGCGGGTGCGCGCTTCCCGGGGGCGCACTATGGCCGCATGCGCCTGCCCGGGCCTGGGGAACCGCGGGGCTACGGCGTGCAGCGCAGCCCGTCCTTCCAGGCTCCGGGGGGCCCCCCGACCACTGGCCTCGCCTTCCCAGGCCCAGCGGGGCTGTACCCGCCACCACACCAGCTGCACAAGCCACAGGCACACCCGCTGCACACCATGGGTGCCCGCGGCGCAGGCTTCCCTGGCGACCCCCCGCAGGGCCTGCTGGCGCCCTCGCGTGGCGGCCTGCACGCCGAGCTGTACGAGCCCTGGCCCGCAGTGCTGGCCCGCCGCGACTCACTGCAGAACGCGGGCCCCGAGCCGCCGCCTCGCGCACACGGGGCCTTCCGGCCCGGCGGCCCTGCGCCCAGTAGGACCAACTCTTTCAGCGGGCCGCCGGCCGACCCCGCGCCCGCGCTTCCTGCCCTGCCTGCACCCAACACGGTCACAGCAGTCACCGCTGCGCACATCCTGCATCCGGTAAAGAGCGTGCGTGTGCTACGGCCCGAGCCGCAGACGGCTGTGGGGCCCTCGCACCCCGCCTGGGTGCCTGCGCCCACCCCTGCCGAGGTCCCCACTGCCGCTGATGAGCCCGTGCACAGCCTGGCTGGCGCCTATCCACGGGACAGGTGCCCGCCACCTCCCTACCCGAAGCACCTGCTGCTGCACAGCAAGTCTGAGCAGTTCGACCTCGATAGCCTGTGCGCGGGCGTGGAGCAGAGCCTCCGCGGGGGCCCAGCTGCCGAACCCGTGGCTGACCGGAGTGACAAGAGCCGCAAGGTGGACAAGGGCGACAAGGCTGGCAAGGATAAGAAGCAGATCCAGACCTCTCCAGTGCCCGTTCGCAAAAACAACAGAGACGAAGAGAAGAGAGAATCTCGCATCAAGAGCTATTCCCCATATGCCTTCAAGTTCTTCATGGAGCAGCACGTGGAAAACGTCATCAAAACCTACCAGCAGAAGGTCAACCGGAGGCTGCAGCTGGAACAGGAAATGGCCAAGGTAATTTCTAATTTGTACCTGTACATGATGTATCTTGGTTCTTATTTTTTCCCCATTTCTCTGCCCTCCCTTCACCCCCTCCACCCCTCCCTACTTACAAAGACTTTGTTTCCATTTTTTCCTTTTCTCGTATTTATTCCTTTCCCTTCTTTCCTTTCCCCTTCCCCTTCCCCTCCCACTTCCCCTTCCCCTTTGGACCTCATCTTCCTATTTCATATTATCTATTGTACATTTTGATGGATCAAGGTGATTTCTCTGTGTGCTGTTCTTCCTTCCTATTCCTGGTTCTGCCCTCCCCTGGGGACAGAAAGCAGGCCAGGCAGCTCTGTTTGCACCACCAGCCCTCACCTCTATCACAAACCCGCTCACAGACCCCTAGCTGGGGATGGGGCCAGCAATGTGAAGTCACACGTGTGGTGACCTCTTTTCTTCTTCCCCCTCCCCTGATCTTAGGAGACCCTGATAGCAGTGTATAAATGTGGCCATAGTTAGCAAGTTGGTCTTTATAGTGTATCTTTAATTTTCAACAAGTTTCATCAAGGTTTACTTACCAATAATATAATAAGTATTTTGAAAGAGTAGAAACAATGACAGGTTTTAGAAGCTGAAATTGGGGTTTTTAAAAGGAAAGTCTTTCTAGTAAATAATGTTCTAAAAATGTTAATTACACCAGAGTGCTAAGGAAGGTAATTACTAATGAAATTCAAATTGAAATGTAACAGTAAAGTTAAATCACACCAAGCCAGTCATTCCAAATTCTACAAATTAAATCTGTGTTACTACTTCCTTTTGTCCCATATGCATTAACTTGTTTTTTTGTGTTTCCATTTTCCCTGAGCTAGTAAAATACTAGACTTCTCTTGGACTTCCAGAATGTTGTGGTCCCCCTTCCTGTAGATTTTTATTAACAGAAGTTTAGTTTTTAGATCCTAAAGTCACCTAGAAAAAGAATGCTATCTTGTCTGACCTTTCGATTCCTGATCTGCCTCAGTATGTAGATATAAAAAACAAGAATGATTATTACCTTGCTGGTAGTATATTAAAGCCTTCTTCTGAACTCTGTATTCAGTGTCCTGTCAAGTCTAGAGCATCCCTTGCCCCAGTCACTTACATCCCTGGGATCTCTCTAGTGACTTCTCTGGTTTCCTTTGTCTGCAGGCAGGACTCTGTGAGGCCGAGCAGGAGCAGATGAGGAAGATCCTCTACCAGAAAGAGTCTAATTACAACAGGCTCAAGAGGGCCAAGATGGACAAGTCCATGTTTGTGAAAATCAAAACTCTGGGGATCGGTGCCTTTGGAGAAGTGTGCTTGGCCTGTAAGGTGGACACACATGCCCTGTATGCCATGAAGACCCTGAGGAAGAAAGATGTGCTGGACCGGAACCAAGTGGCCCATGTCAAGGCCGAGAGGGACATCCTGGCCGAGGCAGACAACGAGTGGGTGGTCAAACTGTACTACTCCTTCCAAGACAAAGACAGCCTGTATTTTGTGATGGACTACATCCCTGGGGGGGACATGATGAGCCTGCTGATCCGGATGGAGGTCTTCCCTGAGCACTTGGCCCGGTTCTACATCGCAGAGTTGACTTTGGCCATCGAGAGTGTCCACAAGATGGGCTTCATTCACCGAGACATCAAGCCTGACAACATTTTGATAGATCTAGATGGTCACATCAAACTGACGGATTTTGGCCTCTGCACGGGATTTAGATGGACTCACAATTCCAAATACTACCAGAAAGGTATTATCTTAGGCCCACTGTGTTCACTTTCACATCTGGACATAGCCCAGTTGTACAAGACAACTGTTCCTCTTCCTGGTGGCTCCTACTTATTAAAAAGCCATCCGTCTCTCCAGTATTGTATACTTTGGTTGAAACTCTTCCTTCCCTAGAGGAAGATGATGATATGTGTGGGATTTTTCTTTTTTAAGTTAGTGGAATTAAGTTTTATTACATTTCAAACAATAGGCTATTGCAAGGCCTTTGTAGAGAGTCACTGTTCTGCCCTAGTAAAACAAGCCATAAAAAATGAAAGTCTCGGGCCGGGGATTAAGCTCATTGGTTTTGCCGCCTGCTGTGCAAGCTCAAGGACCCGAGTTCAATCCCCAGTACCAAAGAAAAAAAAGAAAGAAGAAAGTCTCAAATCTGAGTGCAGTGGCATGTACCTGTAGTCCCAGCTACTTGGGAGACTGAGGGCTTGAACTCAGAAGTTCAGGGCTAGTTTGGGCAACATAGCAAGTCTCTGGCTCAAAAAATAAGTCTCAGAGCCTTGCAGAGAGTCCTCTCTCAAAGATATCCTGAATCTGTCTATTGTACAGTTTAATTCCATTTTCTGTAGTTCTGCTATTTGGAGAGGTCAGAGACAACTGGTAATTGTCTTACTTAGGGCTGAGATGCCTGAAATAGCTATTTTAATACCACAGCCCAGTTTTGGGTTTTTGTTTGTTTGTTTGTTTTTGTTTTCTTAAATTGAACACTAACCTTTGCATTTTCTGGAATTGAAATCACTTTTGTTCATATTTTTTGAATCCTCTTAGGTTTTCCACTCTTACTATAAAATATGTCTTGCTAGATAAGTGTTAGCCTTTTGCCACCAACCTGAGAAGAGCTGGGAATGATGTTCCCAAGGTCTCTCCAGCCTGTCTGTCTGCTGTGGTGCCAGCCGTTGCTCCACAGCATGTGTCTCAGAGCCCAGGAGCAGCAGTTGTCTTGTGTACCAACAGCCAGTTGGAGTTACTTCTGTCTTAAGCTATGGATTTGTTACATGGATGCGTAGTGAAAATCCACTTTCTTTTTGTTCTCTTCCCTCACCACCCCTGATTTCCAGGTGAAGGGAACCATGTCCGACAGGACAGCATGGAGCCCAGCGACCTCTGGGATGATGTGTCTAACTGTCGCTGTGGGGACAGGCTGAAGACCCTGGAGCAGAGAGCCCGGAAACAGCACCATCGGTGCTTGGCACACTCCCTGGTTGGGACCCCAAATTACATCGCCCCCGAGGTGCTCTTGCGCAAAGGTACGCCCTCGGTGTGGTCCCACCACAGCTGGCAGTGGGGTGTCTAGGAGTCTCCTCAGCTCTGGCTTTCCAAGAGGCTAAATACTCCCTTCGTGTTTTTGTGTCTAAGACTGAGAGCTGCATAGTCTCCCTAGCAAACAAGCCTCTATCTCTATTGTGGAAATGCCTTTACTTCACGAACCATTAGGCAGGTTTCCAACTACCCCTTCTCTGGAGGTGTGTACAGGGCATGAGCTTTCTACACAGGACATAAGGGAGTGGCTTTGGAACTGGCTTCTACCAAGTTACATGATGGAAACAGCACTAGGATCACAAGGCCAGCCATATTCATTCTCCCTAAACAAAACCACATTTTCCAGTGCTAGCTTAACTCCATGAATTATACCATGTCTAGCACACAAATACCATTTTCCCCCAGTTCTATCTACTGTTCCTCAAACTCCTGGGAAGTAAGACTTGCAGACAGTGGTGCGCTTAAAGTCATTAGTCCTCAGGAAGTGTCTGCTGGATGGATGTTCTGTTCAGTCTCAAATATGACATGTGGGTCAGAATGTGCGAGATCCCCCTCTGCGTGGCCCCTGGCAGCAGTAGGCTGTTGATCTTGTCCTTTGTGATACGTTGCAACATGGGCAGCCTCTTCCGTATTTGGATGTCTGAAGTCTTTGAAGCCAGCCAGGCCCAGTCCAAGTGGAGGTTTTCTCTGTTGGCTGTGGTGACCCCAGGCGGGTTTCTGAACCACATGGTGCCATGTGTGCAGCAGTGATGCCTTGAGAGCCCGAGAACACTACCTCGGTGGCCAGGGAAGGCCTTTCGTGTCCTGCCTTCCCCTGCACAGCATTTACAGCAGAGCCAGCCTGCAGTGCCAGGGGCAGAATGGGCGGGACCAAGGGGAGCAGAGGGCAGCAGAAGTGTCTAGCGGTCACCCCACGGGCAGACCTCTTCACAGCCCAGTTCCCACTTAGCAAGGGTTGGATGACATTGAGACTCTTCTGGCATGACTGGCACGTGGGGGAAACTACATGACCCTGCCCTTTGGTGTCCTAGGGTTGTCCCTGACCCCCAGCCCAGGCCTCTGTGAGGAGCATATGGCTCCTCCCCACACAGAGACCTCAGAGTGAACTGCAGTGAACTGTCCGGTGTCTTTGCCAGGGTGGCCCCCTCCACGCACCCCCATATTCTTTGACTTCTTCTGGATGCCTCCCCAGAAACCTTCTCTGGGTCTCACCTGACCTTTGCTGTCACGACATTGTATGGTTTTTGGTTTCTGTTATTTTAATTTGTGTGTGATCAGTTCTGGTTGGTAACAAGTATTGTTACTAACAAGAGCAGTCCTCTTTTTAAATTAAAGGAACTTTTCTTATAAAAATATCCTGTAGCACAGACTAGTGATTGAAAATAAGACAACAAAAGCGGCCACAGCCCTCATGAGCGTTAGTGGTCCACAGGAGCCCCTGCCAGCCTGAATTTCACCCTCATTTCTGTTGTTCGCAATCCTTCTGCTAACACAAGTCACAGTCAGTCTGTGTGTTCAGGATCTCATTGGCTTCACCTTTGAGGAGACTCTGCCTGCACTGGGACTGAATGAGTTCTGTCTTTCAGGGTACACCCAGCTCTGTGACTGGTGGAGTGTTGGCGTGATTCTCTTTGAGATGCTGGTGGGGCAGCCGCCCTTTTTGGCTCCTACCCCAACAGAAACCCAGCTGAAGGTAAGCAGGAATCAGCACGCTTGCTACAGAGCACTGCACATTCTCACATACCCATGGTCCTTGGTTAGTGCTTGACCTCCTCTTCTTAGTATGATGTGAATGGCAGTTGTAGATTACAGGATTTTTTTTTTTTTGCTTAAATTCTTTTATTGGTACATTTTAGGTATACAATATGTTTACATTTATCATTGGGTGCTTGTACCTGTACATGATGTATCTTGGTTCTTATTTTTTCCCCATTACCAGATTTTTAAAAAGTAGTGCTATCTTTTTAAATGACCGGTATCCAGTTGTAGAATTTCTCTTTTGGTAAGTAAAAAGCCACAAAGTTGGACCATGTATGTGGGTGCCTGAAATTTTATTTACATCATTGGTGATTTGCTGCTTGTTTCCAGGCAAAAACTACTCACAGTGAGGAGCAGTGGGCACAGTGCAGAGCAGCCACCCACCCGGGCCAGCCATGGAGCTTGTCACCTGCCACCAAAATATCCTGTGCTTGTTGGGTGTGACACCATGACTGTTTGCACATGATCAGCCAGGTGGTCAGGCTAGCTGTGTGTATCCCTGATGCTCATTTGAAGTCATAAAATCTGTCAGCTAACTATTGTGTGCTAAATAATTTCATTTTAGAAATGAGAACCGTTTGCCTTTTGAAGTATATTATTAAAGACTGAATTGAGACCTGACATCTTCCCACTGCTGCACGGTGCTAGGAAATTTTCCTGGGCCCTGGGGTCCATGGTAGAGCCTGAATTAATAACCTGAATTAATAACCTTTTAATTTGAAAAACCCTCAGGTTAAAGCTTAGTTTCGCAGTGCAATTGGAATGTAGCATTTTCTGCATTATAATTGAATTGCTGGAGCACTCACTAATTCTTTTTCTGTGGTAAGGTATACATGACATGAAATTTACCATTTGAATCATTTTGAAGTACACTGATTCGGTGGGATTGAGTACATTTACAATGTTGTGTGACCATCTCCACTCTTTCCAGATATTTTCATCATCCCAGACTGAAATTTGGCACCCACTAGAGAGGAACCCATTCCCCTTTCCCACAGACACCGGTAGCCCCTTCTAACTTCTACTCTCCTTTCTATCTCTGAATTAGACCCCTTTACATAAAACAAAGTGGAATGGTACAGTATTGATCTTTCTGTGACTGCTTTATTTTACTTAGCATACCCTTAGTCTGCCTGTTACAGCCTGTTGCAGTATTTCCTTCCTCTTTAATGCTGAAGTAGAGTCGTCTGTATTCGTGCATCACATTCGTTCATGCATTGCTGAATTAGCTGTGTTATTTCCACTTCTTGGCTGTTACGAATAATGCTGCTGTGAACGTGGGTGTACAAGTACCTGCTTCAGTCCTTGCTTTCAGTTCTTTCAGATCTATGCCGAGAGGTGGAATTGCTGGATCATACCATCATTTGTGTTTAACTTGTAGAAAAACTGCCAGACTCTTATTGCCGATAGTGCACATAGATTTCAGTGTATGCACGTCTGTCCCAACCCTTAATTCCCTCTTCTCTTTTCTTTTTTTTAATAGAAGCCATCCTAGTAGGTATGAGGTGGCATCTCCTTGTGGTTTTCATCTGTATCTCCCTATTAATTAGTGGTATTGAGTATATTTTCAGGTATTTATGGCCATTTGTATAATTTTGGAGAATCAACTATTCCAGTCTTTTTCCCTTTAAAAAGAAATTTATTATTTGTTGTTGAGTTGTAAGAGTTGTTTATTTTGGATATTAACCCCTTTTCAAATACGTGCCTTACAAATACATTCTGTGGTCCTACGGCTGCCTTTTCACTTAGTCAGTGATGTCCTTTGATGCACAGAAGTTTTTCATTTTTATAGACTTCAGGTTTTTCTTTTATTGCCTGTGTTTTGGTATCATATCCAAGAAATCATTGCCAAATCTAACATCATGAAGATTTGACCCTGTTTTTTTTCTCTGCATTTCTTGGTTTAGGCTCTACTAAACGCTCCTAGTTATAAAGCAAGCCTTCCAGACAAGCACTCACCTACTTACACACCTTACCCCCTGTCTTGTCACCCTCCCTGGTGGTCACTGAATGCTGCTCTTGGTTCAGCTGGTGCTGAGTATGAACTGTGCAGCTGTGTCTTAGTTTTTCTCTTCACAGTGGACACAGCTGCGTGACAACTGTATTTAACAAACATCCAGATGGCTGGTTGGTTTGGTTGAGCATCATAAACAGGCAAGGCTAAGGTTTAGTCACCTTGATTCTCCTCTGTGTGAGGCTATCTTTTTTCCCTACAAAACCCCCATGACTGTCTCTTGGCTAAAATAAGTATTAAGTGAGTGCTGTGATGACTTAACAGAAATCCATCACCATAGCTGAAAAAATGATTCCTAGCTCAGTCACTTCGTTTTTGTGGAAAGTACAAAACTCTTTGGCTAGCATTTCTGACAGAAGAAAATTAGTATCATTTTGTCTGCATTCAACTTCATTATCCTGTTCCTTGGGCCGGAAGCCACCTCCTAAAACCTCACTGACTTTTTAGAGGGGCTCAGACCAACAGCTGCTCTTTCCGTGCCCTCATCTAACTGCCCCTCGTCACGCCATTGTGTACTGAGACTCATCCCACCTTGGCCTAGTCACAAAGAGAAGCCAAACCCTTGGTTCTGTTGTCTGCAGGTGATAAACTGGGAGAGCACGCTCCACATTCCGGCCCAGGTGAAGCTGAGCCCCGAGGCCAGGGACCTCATCACCAGACTGTGCTGCTCGGCCGACTGCCGCCTGGGGAGGGATGGGGCCGACGACCTGAAGGGCCACCCATTCTTCAGCACCATCGACTTCTCCAGCGACATCCGGAAGCAGCCAGCCCCCTACGTCCCCACCATCAGCCACCCCATGGACACCTCAAACTTTGACCCCGTGGATGAAGAGAGCCCTTGGAATGAGAACAGCGAAGGCAGCGCCCAGGCCTGGGACACACTCACTTCCCCCAGTAATAAGCACCCTGAACATGCATTTTATGAGTTCACCTTCCGGAGGTTCTTTGATGATAACGGGTACCCCTTCCGGTGCCCAAAGCCTCCAGGAGCAGAGACCTCACACTCTGAGAGCTCAGATCTAGACAGCTCCGATCTGGTGGATCAGACCGAGGGCTGCCAGCCGGTGTACGTGTAGACCTGACCACAGGCCCACGCCTGCGTCTTGGAAGGGCAGGGGCCCAGCTGGTTCCTACGTGGTCGATGGGAAGCCTGAGGCAGCCTTGTTTCCACCTAGGTGACTGAGTACATCATTTGAAATTCTGCTCTTCACCAAGAAATCCCCAAGAAACGTTTTAAAAGAAAGTACTCAAGTCTAGCAGATTTTCATTTCGAGGTTCTGGCTGATGGGCGGCAGGGAGGGTCAGCATGGCTTTGAATCGGCTTTTGGGGCCCTTCACTGCATTAAAACAATGTTTTTAAAAATTTAGTACAGTTTAGAAAGCACTTATTGTGTTGATAACCATTTTTTCTTACTAAATTATAGGGATTAACTTTGACAAATCATGCTGCTGTTATTTTCTACATTTGTATCTTAGCCATAGCACTTACTCACATTCGGAAGACAGAAAAACTGAAGAACATGTGATAAGAAATCTCTGTGCAATAATGTTTGAAAAAGATGATGCTCTGCTGAGGTGTCACGGAGACCATTTTATCCACCCAATGGTTTTTGTTTGTATTTGTTCCCACATTTCAAAATTGTGATATAATGTTAAAAGCTGCTTTTGTGTTGTTTTTTTGCATATTATAGTACTATAACAAAGTGTGAGCAAAGTAATGATGTGGGGTGTGGTTTCAGGTGTCTGGTGTGTGGGAAGTACTGTACTGCATGAGCAGGATTTTTCTATTATAAAATTACCATGTCTTGCCGTTCACAGCAGGTCCTGTGAATACATTTTTACTGAGTGTTTTTAAATGAGGTATTCTAGACAGCGTGCTGATAACGTTTTATGTGGGTGATGTCTTTCCTGTGATTGTATCCCTTGCTGTTTTGTTAAAGAAATGCAGATGTGTAATTGAGAAGTGATTTGTATGTGCATGCATGTGAGAGTGTGTGTGTGTGTGTGTGTTTAAGTATGTAAGTGTGTCTTGGGTATGATTGGATTCTTTGGGGAACAAATGTAAATGTTTGTCATGCAGCAAACTTTATACATTAAAAGGGATTAATTCAGCTATGCCAAAACATTGAAGTTAATCATGGACCTAGGTCCATTTCTCCAGTCAGTCTGCGCTCTCATTCTTGATGTAGCTGGTATGTGGAATTCAATAAGGACCCTACTACTTAGTGTTTTACTGACAGACTGCCCACACTGAACGGTTACATGAACGTTATTCCTTTTATTGTCTTAGGCAGCTGAGAGGTTGCCACGCTGAATTAAATAAACTTATCAACTTTTGCCTTGTTTTTAGTGTGCTTTGAAATGTCAAATCTCAACTTGATTTAAATAATACCAAGTTTTTCTAGCTTTTGTGTAAAAAAACAAAGATTCTTCAAAGTGACATTGGAATAAAAACAAGCCATACATATTTTCCTAGAATATTGGTGTATATATGACTATATAGATAAACACACAAAATATTCCTTATTTCAAATTAGTATGGTTTCTATTTAAAGTGATTTATATTTGAGTAAAAATTCAATTCCTTTTTGCTTTTTAAAAGATCTGATGCATCCTATTTTTCATTATATTATTCCACATATTTTCCTTAAAATTTTTAACATAATGTATTCATTATTAAATATCTAGGCAACAACACTTATAAGTTTATCAATGTCTAAAAAACATTCTGTGTACTGGTTTACATTTGTATGAATGGCATATTCTGAGGTCTGCTGAGCTTGTATTGTGACTTACAGTATTTTTGCTATTTTATAGTAATAGCCATGTTGTTATTTACAGCTCTCTGACATACTTTTATGTGGTAGGTTCTTTCTCAGGAACTCAGTTTAACTATTATTTATTGATATATCATTGCCTTTGAAAAGCTTCTATTGGCACAATTTATTATTAAAACTTTGAATCCAAATTCTGTGGTTGGCGTCGTGTGTTGGAATTTGAATCTTGCTGTTACCAGCATGTTGCAAACCCCCTCGCCCCTGGTGATTCACACATAGCCAGGTCTGCGAGCTGCTGACAGAGCCACTATCACCAGAGGTAGGGAAATGCTCCTCCCCAACAGGCTTCATCTTAGGAAGGAAGGGCTCAGGATGTGGGAAAGCAGAGTCCACACCAGCTGTTGTGCAATGACACTTTCTCTTCCGTAAAATGACAAAATATGCCTCTTTAGGATTGTTGAATGGATTAAGCAGGGTAACAAGTATATATGGTAGTTGATAAGTCATAACTAGGAGCTAATTTCCCTACATCATAACACAGTGAAATAGGACAAGCACAGGGTACAAACTTCTGCCTAAAATGGTTAAAAATAATGATGACGGTATTAAGAAACGTGGAAAATCTAGTTTACTTTGGGCTAGTCTTTTGAATGGGTGCATTCACATGTTTTAAAAATGAAAATATAAAAGGAAAGAAAAGTTTCCTACTTAATTTCCAATCATTTTCATCTCCCTGAAGACAAATGATAGTAGTTGTGAATCCTGAAATAAAATTATATGTAGTACACATCATAAGGAAATGCCTATTTTTTTGCCACTTACAGAAATAGAATATTATGTACATTTTTGGGATTTTTTTGCATCTGTTTTCTTCAATGGGCAATGTGTGTTGGCAACTGTATCAATATGGAAACTTTTGTGTTGTTTGCTGGGTAGGGCTCCCTACGTGCCAGGCAAGTACTCTGCCACTGAGCTGCATCTCCAGATCTCTTCATTCTTTATTTTTACCATATAGTATTCCATTGAGAAGGCATAATCAAACCAGTCTGGTACTCATAATTAGTTGTTTCTGATCATTTCCTATTATATTGTTAGAATAAATGAACTTGTTACCATAATTATATATGTGAAAGTAAATCTGCAATACAGATCGCTGAAGGTGGAATTGCTAAGTCAAAAGGTGTGCTTGAGGGTGTATGTGTGCGTGTGGTTTTTTTGTTTTATGGTGCTGGGGGTTGAACAGAGCCTTTATGCTAAGTTACATCCCTACCACCATTTTTTATTTTTTATTTTGAGACAGTCTTGCTAAGTTGCTAAATTGCCAGACTGAGCTTGAACTTCAGATCCTCCTGCCTCAGCCTCCCAGAGTGCTGGGATTTCCGGTGTGCACCACCATGCATTGGCTGCTGCATTTGTGATCATTACTGCCAGAACTCCCTGTGTGGATTAGGGAGCCTCCCCTCAGCCCTCCTGCACATTTTGCTAGATGTGCCCCGAATGCCAGGGCTGACTCCTCAGTGGAGCTGTTTCCCAGGGGTTTTGCTGTGAGAAACTTTGAGGGACAAAGTGATGTTTTTCTCAGGACAAAGCTTTGGTCACTGCTTGCTACAAGCTCTTGCAGCAGGATCCATCCCATGGGACTTGGCGGTGAGAGGAACTGATGCAAAGATGCTCAGTTAAAGTGAGCTAGTGCACTTGGGCTTTGGGCCAGATACCAGAGTCCTGAGAGACTCCTTGACTGTTTCTGCTGGATGACAAGGGAGAGAAAGGCTCTGAGCAGAGGGTTGCAGCAGCATAGCCGGCCTGACTTCAGCTCCTGTGAGTCCTGGTCAGATGTGACTGGGATCCACTAGGAAAGAAATAGCTTGCTCCATTCTTTCCCAGCTTCCTCCTTCACATTTGTATGCTGTGTGTTTCTTGCTAAATCTAAAGGCAAATAGTAAAGATACAAACATTAGCCAGCACAGCAAGCCCCTGAATCTTTTGTGGTCTAAACCATTTTTCAGTTGCCTTTTTTTTTTCTTTCAGTACAGTGCTGGGGATGGAACTCAGAGTTTTCATATATTCTAGGCAAGAACTCTATTGCTGAGATATATCCCAGCCCAAGTGGCAAATTTTCAAAATAGAGCTTATCCAATTCATACTATTTCCTCCGAATATCATTTATAAACCAAACATAATACCTCACTAACTACCTCTTTTTACATTGACATACAAAATTATATTTACCAGGTATAATATGATGTTTTGAAGTATGTATAGAGGAACAGTTACCTAATTAACATACATTATCTCACATAGTCTTGGTAACTGTTTTTTTGTTTGTTTGTTTGAGACAGGGTCTCATTTTGTAGTTCAGGCTGGCTCTGAATTCATTATGTAGCCCAGGCTGACCTCGAATTTGAGGTGATCCTCCTGCCTCAGCCTCCCGAGTGCTGGGATTACAGATGTGTGTCACCATGCCCAGCACTGTTTTATATCAGCAAATTCTAGCATAATCATCCAGAGCTTTGCTGTTAAGTGCTTATTTGTAAACAATATTATGCTCAGCTCAGCATTATTTTGTGTTTTTGTTGTTTGTTTTCTCAAGAAATTGTACTTCTTATTTGATATAAAAGAAAGACCATTGTAGTCCCTTATAATAAACACAATCTGAAGGGTTTTTTTTAAAGCAACCAATATTAAAACAGTTTTCTGTGGAACTCTTGAATGTACTTGTATTAAATGCCTAAGCATTGGTTTTGTTTGGGCTTAGTATTAGTCTCCATAGTCTAGGATACAGTAATTACAATAAAGGCACTATAACAAAATTCCATGAAGCCAAAAAAAAAATGGATGAAGAAGTTATTAGATGTATATGTGAAACAATCAGTAGTATTCAGATGTGCATCGCATAGGATATTTGTAAAGGATACGTGCTAAGACCTCAAATTCCAAATGTGAAATTACAAAATAATGTGTATATACTTTCACTTAGGTAGCTAAAATATAAGTATTTCTTATGTGCAACTTTACAAGTTAACTGGCTTTCAACTTTCTGCTTGCGCTTGATAGCCACTTTTAACAAAGAATTACTATTTCAAGATGGAAGAATAAGCTGTGATCAACAGAACCACCTCAAGGTGCAGAGGAATTCAAGCTTCTGAGTCCTTCGCTTGTTAAGTAATGAAAATATTAGTTACTACAGTTCAAATTCGTGTTTCAGCAATACCACAACTGCTAAACAATATAGACTTTCTAGGTCATTATGAATAGTTGAAACTTGAGTATTTACTCTGAGAATTCTCTAAGTCTAATGTACATGGCTAAAATTCATAGTACAGGAAGTGACTGATTCCTAGATTAAGAGTCATATATTGCATACCACCAAATGAAGCTATGTAAGGCATTAATCTTTAGCGGATACTCTTAGATCTAAATATCTTAATGGAAGTTTTTATAATATATACATACTTTTGCTTTCTGCAGTGGTGCCATACGACAGCATGATACAGCCGAACAATTTCTGCAAACTTCCATAAATAGATTTTCATGCTTCCTGAGTGTAATAGATAGCCTGGTCCCATCCACTACCAGCCCATACTGAGTTACATGATCCCAGTTCTTCTGGCAAGCTGCTTCACCTGTTCAGTGCATTTGTTGTCTGAATTCCGGTTAATAAGTTCAAGGATGGCAGGCCGGGGTTTTAGCTTAGTGGTGATACCACCTGCCTCGCAAGCGCAAGGTCTCGAGTTCGATCCCTGGTACCAAAACCAAAACAAAACAAAACAAGTTCAAGGATGTTCATAATTCTATGAAGATGTTCACATGATAAACTCACACTAACAGTGGTTTCATGTTTATCTCCAGTAAGTACCCATACTTTGCTACCAGCTATTTTCAACGCTTCAATAGTTTCTCGAACTTTTATCTTGTAATCTGTCTTCTGCTGTAGCCCCAAGTAATATCAGGTCTTTCTCTATGAACTGGAAGACTTCAGCAGTTTCTCTTCCCACTGCTGCAAGGCAGTCCTGGCTTCAAAAAAGCATCTGTCTTCTCATAATCTTTAGGTGTAAACTGTCTATAAGCTAAACACAGAGTTCTTAGCCCTTTCAAAGCAAATTTGTCTACATGAATTCTGGTTTTCTCTATTTTTCCACCTATGCAATTAGGAAGAATTAGGAAGAATTCTGCTCCTTTAGCAAATAAAAGCTTCTTACCTGAACATGCTTAAACAATTACATTCATTCTCCTACAATCTGAATCAAATTCCAGAACATGAAGCAGTTTTTACCATTCCAGTTTTCCAAGTATTTTAATTTCCATAATGTCTTCAGAATTACCTTGTAAGATGGGCTAAGCTGCTAAGGTAGGATAAACCACTAAGAAAAGTTTCCTTCTGAAGAGTCAGGTGTTGGTCCTTCAGGTACAAGTCTTACCACTGATTTCTTGGTATTTTATGCCATTAATTGAACATTTCCAGAACTGCATCTCATATTCTGTCAGTGTTTCAGTTTTATCTGTAAACACATAGTCCACCTGTCCAAGTTCTTCATTCAAATCGGAAGTACTGACTTGAGCTTTCTGATTTGATTCCTCATGACAGAGATCAAGAGCCCAGCCAATAAAAAATAATCTAAGAAATTTCTGCATTACAACTGTTACATATAATGAAATTGGAATGATGAAACTGTAGAGTATCAGAAAAGCAAGGAAATCAGAAATAAATCTCAGAATCTTACTACTATATCTTTGATGTTCTGTCTTTTGGTTATACCAAGGTTTATCCTATTTTCTTCAGTTTGCTATGTATTTTTCAAGTACTGATGATAGCTTCAGAAATAAAGATTATTAGACATATTATCAAAAATGTGTTCATTGAATTTTTTTCCACAGTGGGGTTTTCTGTGACTTGTTCTTATAATTTAATGCCATCTTAGTTTGCATTCTGGTGTATACAACAACACCAAAAATGTATTTCAAGTTTTTTAATCTGGTTCCATGAAGTAAGAGATTCTCTGGCCCTAGAGGCCTTAAAATTTCTTCCATTTGCTGAGTTATTATCATTCATCACATGAATCTGTAGAAATCTGCTTCCGGTTGCTGGCATTCACAGCTACAGGACTGTCCAAATTGGGAACTGCCTGTAATGGCTGTTTCTGGAACTGCCACATGTGTCTTTAGGTTTATTTCTCCATTCACACTAGCAGTTGTAATGTGACATGAACCACAAAGTCAATCCAAGGAAAGAAGTACCAACTCTGCAGGGAAGATTTCATCTTTGGCTATGCGAACAATATCACCCACCCAAATGTTTTTTGATCTAGTTTTCACAGGGGTACCACTTTGAACAACATAAACAGGAGCTCCATTTGCTTCATTATCTGAGTTATGTCATAAACAGTCTTCATATCCCTGCTTTATGGTGGTTACTGTTATCACAAAGAATAATGGAAGTCCACTGGTAATTGGACTGGTATGTGTGTCAATCATAAGCTGAACCAAGAATATAATAAAACAAGAGCTTGCCACTCTTCGGAATTGTTCAAATAAAATTTTTGGAACAAAATTCCACACAGTGTACTTAGGTGAAGTTATCCAGTTATCTATAAATTTCTGAGGTGTGTAAAGGCTGTTCTGAGGAAACCTGTTGGCTATGTAAGTGGTTCTTGTGTCACTTTGATGGGGTGCGTCAAGGCCCGGGCACTGCCAGACTCAGCGCCACATGCCCTGCCATCCCTCCATTGCGGCCCCGTGGGGCTGCGGGTGGAGTTGCAGGAGCCAGAGCGGGCAGCAGGCGCAGCCCTCCGCTCTCCACCGGGCCGCCTCACACCCTGCGGTCCCCATCCAGGCGCGGGGGCCTGGAGTTCCTAGAGGCGCGGCCCCGGTGCCGCCTGGGCCTGGTGCAGCCGAGTCTGTTGCTGCACAGCAGCGGCCTTCAAGATTTCAGTAGGTTATCGGCCATTGTTTCATCCAGAGCATTTTGATCCCCTTGCCCCCTCCCTCTTCCTATACTCTAGTTATACAAAATAGATCTTTTGTTTTAATACCAGAGGCTCTTTTTTAAATTTTTTCCATTTTCTCTCTTGTAATTTCAACTGATCTTACAACTCACTAAATCTTTCCTCTGGCCCTTCCATCCTGCTCTTAAACCCACCCACTGAGGTTTTCTTTTCAGTTATTTTTTAGTTCTGAAATTTCCATTTGGTTCTTTTTATAGTTTCTACTGCTTTGCTGTCTTCCTATATTTTCATTTGTTCCTGGAGTGTTTGTACTTGCTCACTGAAACCTTTGTTGTTTTGTTTTGTTTCTTTGAGACTGGTCTGGCTATGTAGTTCAGGCTGGGCTAGAACCCACTGTTACCCAGGCGGCCTTCAACTCACAGTCCTCCTGTCTCAGCCTCCAAAGTGCTGGAATTACAGGTGGGTGTCACCACGCCAGCTCCACCGAAGCCTCTTTTATAGTTGGTAGATTTTTAAATCTTTTATAATTCTAATAGCTCTGTCATGTCAGTGTTGGCATCTGTTGATACCATTCTACTGTTTTGAGCTCATTCTTTTTCCTGCAGATAGATTCCCAAGGGAAACCTAGACACTTATACTGTTTTCTGAGACTCTGGATCACATCTTCCAGCTGGGCATTGCTTTGTCTGAGAGAGGCAGGCATGCTGCCTCCTTGCCTGAGAGGGTGGAAGTCCCGGCCCAGCCTTTGACCCCTGGGGTCAGGGAGACTGCTGCTCATGCTGATGGGTGGGAGGCCTTCTCTCCCCACTGTGTCCCCTGCCAGGGGACATCCTCAGTACCACTGAGCAGTGGTAAGTACAATCCTTACTCTCCAGGAGGCCTCCTCACACTTGCCCTAGTGGGAACGGGACACCCCATTATCCCTGGGCAGTTACCAAAATCCAGGCTTCTCATTTCTATTTAGATCCTCAAGGGCAAAGACGTCACCTGCCAGCAGGGATGGAATACCACAGGTCTAAGAGGACAGCACTCTAGTTTTGCTTTAATCCTTGCATTGACAGAGTATAAGCAACTAGCGTCCCACTTGGGTGATGGAGAATGCCCGATAGGACAAGAATAACTGACACATGGTATTCTTACCCTCTCCCAAGATGTCACCAATCAAGGCACACCACGTGGCTAATCCCAGATTCAACCTCAAAATCCATCTCGGTGCTTGAGCAGACCTTGTCAGTTAATCAAACTGCGCAGTTGTGCTCAACCTGCATGCCACTCTTGGTGTGGTAATGCCGACCTCCTCCCTTCCCCTCTTCTTCCTTCCATCCTGTCCTTCCTCACTTTCTGTCAGTCTCACCTCTCTTTCACTTTCCCCTGCCTCCAGCGCCCCTGTGATCAAGGAGATCCGCAGTCGTCTTATGCCTTGGTCTTCACTGATGCCTTTGTTAGCTTTATTTTTAAATTCCACCAGCCGGGTCATATAGGAAAAGAAATCCTGGGGGAAGGAATCCTCGGCCTCCATTCAACCCCAAACTTGTATAAATTTGGTTACATGAGAACGTGGGGAGATTTGTGGTTTTCACCATTATCTTCAGAGCTGGTTTCTAAGAGATGCCTCAGCAGCTGGCGGGGTGACAGCAGCTGTGCTTTTAGTCTTCATAAGATGTTTTTTGGGGAAGAAAACACTCTGCTAACAAAACGAGTTTGAAGACCACTGTTTAGGGGATTGGTAATATCCTTTCTTTTTTGCTTAAAATGCATTTATTTTATAAATATAATATGTTTTTTAAAAGTTATGTTACTAAGAAAAGTCATCCCCAGCTATATCCTGGCCCCTAAACAACCACTCTCACCATCGATGTTATTTCTTCTGGCATTTCTATTATGTCACAAACACATTTATAATGATATTTCTTTGTTTACTTATTTTAAATATCTTCTGTCCTCTGCACATTGTGGTCATTCTCCTATCTCACTCCAAGTTCTCTTTCCTAAAATTTTTGGTAAAATCAGTTATCAGTAGGAATATTATTAAGACCATGCGAGAAGGTCTTTGAGCTGCATAATGTACTTCAATAGAGTTCCTTTTTTGTACGAACATTTGTCCTCTTGTACCTATGACCTTATTTCTTTAATTTGCTTTGTTTGCTTCGAACCTATAGATTTGGTTTTGTTGTTTTATTTTGTTTTTCCTTATTTTTAGTGTAACAAAAGACAGTTGGGGGAAAAAGATGGAAAAGAAAGAGGAGGGACAGCTCCTGTTTTCCTTTCCAATTTCTGTAATGGATCTGTCCAAGACCAGGCTGTTTTCCAGGATCACAAATCCTCATCTGTCTCCTCCTGCAGTCTGGATGAGCCGCTTTCTGAACCTGACAAACAGCTAACATCAGGAGCTCGCTTTGTCTCTTTCCTGGCTTTGATCCTGTTTTCGCCAAATACCGCATCTTCCTTTTTCTTGATCTATGCCTGGAAAAATGTTGAGTCTCTGCTTTTATGAAAATAGCCTTTTCCACTTGCCTCAAAATATGAGGAGGCATAAATTCTGGGGTGAAAACTCACTCTGCAGTTTGAGGGACTTGTGTTCATTCTGATCTTTGGTCCTGTGTGAGTGGCCTCAGCCGTGCATACAGGCTCATCTCTGCATGCACTTCACGGCGCTCTTCCTTGCTACACAGCTTGTTTTCATTCATTTCACTAGACACTGTCAGGGCCTTCCATCCAGAGTGCGCCCTCAGAGTTTGGAAATCTTCGCGCTCACTCTTTGACCCTGCCGTCTAGCCTTAACCCCTTTGGCTGCAGGCAGGCTCGGCTGCAGGCAGGCTCTCCTCCTCTGGCCCTCCGCGGCTCTTAGGGTCGTCGGAGTCTCACGAAGACCAAGTCTGTTTCCCTCAACATTTAGGCCACAACAGTTGTTGTACCCAGTGAGAGAGAAGCAGCCAGAGCCCGGTATTCAGTCCACACAGGAGCTGGTCACCGGCCGGGCCGAGCCCAGCATCGGACTCGAGCCTGGACTCGGGGGAGACTAACATGTTTTATACACCTTTGAGGCCAGCGGTTTCTAGGCCCCCCTATGGGATAGAACTAGCAAAGCAAGCAAAAGGCACAGAAGCAGAACATCCTGCTGTTAGAACATTTGTCAAACAACAGTTGATTCATTGTTGTTTCTAAGAGACTCTAAGGGGAGGAGGTGTCTAAGCTTCCTCCTTCTGAGTTCATCTAAAGGGCAGGAAGGTGGGTCGTTCAGCAGCAATAGGGAGTCTGTCTTGCTAACTAGGGTCCTTCAACAGTCAACATGGGAGACCTCGAAAGGTGTGGGACTTTCTCCCCACTAGCAAGCAGTCAAGCCGTAGCAGCACCCACCAGCTAAGTGTTAACTAACCCAGTTCCGTTCTAACACCAGCTACCTGGAAATAGCATCAGACCCCACAAGCTGAGGATCAGTTCCCAAGAATGTCCCCTGCATCAGAGGCCAGTCACAAGCCCCATACTGTTCCACAGGAGTTTCTGACCAACTGGCAAGAAATTAGGGTTTCCACAACTCCCTCCTTGGGTTCGACTGTCTCGCTTCAGTGGTTCCCAAAACTCAAAGAAACACATTGACAGGTTTATTATAAAAGATGCAGGTGAAGAGATGCATGGGGCAAAGTGTGGGGGAAGAGACAGGTGCTTCTGCGCCCTCTTCAGGAGCACGGCCCTCCACAAGCTCCCATGTGTTCAGCCGTGGGCATCCTCGTCCTTCTGAACTCCCATTGAGGCCTCATTGTACACACAGGATTAAGTCCATCCTGGGCCACGGTTGAGCAGTTAACCTTCAGCCTCTCCTACCCAGAGGTGTGGGGTGCAGCGTTGAAAGTCCCAACCCTCTCATCTTGCCTTGGTCTTTCTCGTGACCAGCCCCATCCTGGAGCTACCGGTCCTCTCATTAGCATACAAAAGATACTTATTTTAGGATTCCCAGGATTTTAGTAGTTGTGCCAGGAAATGAGTACAAAGACCAAACTTATAGTTTGCAATATCACAATGCCCTATCCTCTGTGCCTCTTCTTATTCCATTTTCTGGAAGTTTTATTAACTTTATCATTTGGATTTTATACTAAATTTTTAAAGTTTATCTTAAATTTTGGGCTAGACATTCTTTTTTTTTGGTGCCAGGGATCCAACTTGGGGCCTTGCACTTTGGAGGCAGGTGGTGGAACCACTGAGCTAAATCCCCAGGCCTGGGCTAGATACTCTTTTTAACTCCCAAAAGTTCATTCTTATTTCCTAATTAATTTGTTCTTGTTTTATATCTTCAATATTTATCTTTACCATTAAGCTGTTATTTCAAGTGTTTCTTCCACCACTACTTTTCTAATTGTTTCTGTTAGACAAAATGGCCGCAGGGAGGTCTGTTACTCAAAATGGCACCTGCTTCTCATAATCGGTCCATTTCCTCTCCAGGACGGTGGAACTGAACTTGCCACCCCACCCCCCTACTCATCCACCAATAAGTTTAAACTTTGTCACCTGCCCCAGCCATACAACACATCCTCAAACACTGTGATGCTCTCCTGCCACGCAACCCTTTATAAACCTCACCCAGTTAGTGTGTGTGTGTGTCTCTGTCTCTCTCTCTCTCTCATTCGGGACAGCCTGGCAGCTCTTTCCCCCAATAAATCCCTGCCTCAGGTGCTTCTGTTTCAGCTCAATTTCTTTCAGTTTCTATTTCTGCTAGGTTCTTTTTATTTGTGTTTGCTTTAGTAGGAGAATTGAACCTAGAGCCTTCACACTAAACTACATCCCTAGCCGCCCCTCCCCACACCTTTTTTTAAATTTCAAGACAGAGTCTCCCAAGTTTCCCAGGCCAGACTAGAACTTGCCGTCTTGCCTCAGCTACCCAGAGTCCTGAGGTTACAAGGATATAACACCATGCCGGGCTGCTATATCTTTCTGTTTTGGTCTTTCTCTTTCATTTTGAAGGCTTAAGTGACTCTATCTTTTAAACATAATTTTATTAAAATGTAATTCACATACTATAAAATTCAACCATTTAAAATATGCAACTCTGAGGTTTTTAGTGTACTTACAAAATTTATCATCACAATTTTAGATTTATTTTTTTTTTATGGAATTGGGGATTGAACCCAGGGCTATCACATTGAGTTACATTGATACAGGAGGAAGAGATGTAACTCCCAAACCTGCTAGGTATCTGAAACGCGAGTTTGTGTTCTCTAAAATCAAAAAATGAATTCTAGGAACAAGGGAGGTTAAGAGTAGAAAAAATTTTTTGAGAGAAAGAAAGCTTTTGTCTAAGAGAGACAGAAGGGGAACCAGAAAGTGGGTTGCTCGCTCACCCAACTTCTCAAAGGTGTTTTATGGGACAAAGCCATGAAGTGAGGCGGGTTCAAGGTGGGAAAAACTATAGTCAACTAGTAAGATTACAAGCACAGTTGCTTAGGTAATATTTGATCCAATGAGAAGTTACAAGGTGGACAAAACTATGAGCAACCAATAAGATTACGACAAGTATAGCTGCTTAGGTAATACTGATTAAATGGGGATCCAATGGGGAAACAAGTCACATAGCAAGAACACAAGGAATGAATGAGGATTTTCAGTGAAAAAGGCTGGGTCAGGGATCTTTCTTGGAAGATCTTTGTCCCCCACCCAGGTGATTGATACCTATTTAGAATGTCAATCACTTCTATTCATCCTTAAGGGAAGCACATGGCTGTTGTAGTTTCTCTTCTTTTACAATGCTGGCTTTCAGTGACTGTGTCTTGATTGTCCTCCATGTTGGCTCAGTTGTCCTCCATGTTGGCTTCTCATGCACTGGCCTTGTCTAACTGCCTACAAGATATCCAACCAACTTACCTATCTACAATAACATCCCTAGCCCTTTTTTATTTTGAGAAAGAGTCTCTCCATGTTGCTAAGTTATTTACACTAGGCTCAAACTTTCAATTTTTCTGCCTCAGCCTTCAAAAGTGCTGGGATTACAAACCAGTGCCCCTATGGCTGGCTAGAACATTTTAAATCACCCCACAAGAAGCCCAATTTCCTTTAAAAACCACTCTGAAATCCTTCTTTCTGCCTCATTGTCCACCTCAGACTACCTCCAATCTACTTTCTATCTGTATGGATTCATCTCTTCTGGGTCTTTCCTATAAATAGAATCATATACTGTGTGGTCTGTTGTGCTGGCTCATTTCTTAGCACAGAATTCCCCGAGATCCTTCCATGCTGTAGTGTGTGCCAGCACTTCATTTCTTTATAGTCAACTACATTCTGTTGTATGGATAAGTAATATCTCATTTGTTCATTCATTAGTTGATGGGCCTTTGGGTTGTGTCCACTTTTTGGCTATTAGGAATAATAGCTATGTGACAGGTCCCCTGAGTTGGACCCCTACCCAATCAGAAGGGAAACCCCCACAAGTGGACCCACTACCTGCATTTACAGGAGCATAGCAATAACAAGAAGCCAGCAGCTGCCCCGCTTAGCTGATTCTATGAAAACCACAAGAGACTTGCTGTACCCACCACAGTCCTGTTGCTCCTACCACTCCCCTATTTATCAGACAGCCCACAGAGAGGTGAAAGGTCACAGCACAGCAGGTGGGCAAATAAGACTACAGACCTGACAGGCTTGTTCCAGGCATGTTGAGAGTGAGCTTATTACAGATAGGTAAGTTAATTAGAAAAAAAAATTGTTTTCCCAGTAGCTGGGATTGAACTCAGGACCTTGCGCTTGCCAGGCAGGCACAGTGCCACTAAGCTACATCCCCCACCCAGTTAGAAATTATTATAAGGCAGTTAGACAAAGCTGGGCCCTCACCATAGAAAAACAATTCAGGCACATTGGCTGGCTAGCATTATGAAAAAAGAGAAACTACCACACCCATGTACTTCACCTAAGGATGAATAGCAACTGATTGATATTCTAAATAGGTATCAATCACCTGGGTGGGGGATGAGGACCTTAACCCATCCCTTCCAGGAAAGATCCCTGAGCCATCCCTTACTGAAAATCCTTGTTCATTCCTTGTGCACTTGCTACATGACTTGCTTCCCTATTGGATGCCCATTTAATCAATAATGCCTAAGCAACTATACTTGTTGTAATCTTATTGGTTGATCATAGTTTTGTTCCACCTCATATCCACCTTGTGACTGGACCAACACTACCTAAGTAACTGTACTTGTAATCTTACTAGTTGACTATAATTTTGAAGCTGCCTCACCTCGTGGCTTTGCTCCATAAAAACCCCTTGGGAAACAGGCTCCCTGGGCAACCTGCTGCAACCCACAAATCGTAGGTCCAAAGCCAGGGAGAGCAGTGGGAGATGAAGAAAATACAAAGAAACCAAGAAGGATATATACCAAGATTATGCCTGAAAGTTGGGACCAGGTGGAACCATGGCTTGTCAGGAGCTAATGGCTGCCTGGAGTACCATGTGCTCTTTATTTATAGTGGAAGGCAAACAGGAAGAGAAGGCATGGCAAATAGTGCTACATGGCCTATGAGGCCTAGGTGGAAGGTAGTGTGAGTGTTTCCTGATTGGATCATGCGCAGGAAGGAAACAGGGATGGACACAATGTAACTGTCTCCTGGGGCTGTGCCATCCAGGGTCTACAATATGATTGTCTGCTTGACTCTAATCTATGGAGGAGAAAGGGAGTAGGGAGTAGAAAGGGAGCAGGGAGGAGAAACAAAGGGTCATCTTCAGGCTCAGCCTGCAGCAACAACCCACTTTCTGGTCCCCCTTCTGTTTCTCTTAAACAGAAGCTGTCTTTCTTTCAATTAATTTTTCCCGCTCTTAATCTCTATTGTTCCTAGAATTCATTATTCAATTTGAGAGATCATGAACTTGAGTTTCAAATATCTAGCAGGTTTGGGAGTTACATCCATTCCCCTTATATCAAATTGCTTCCCTATATCAAGCTTGTTCAAAGCTGAAGTCTGGGTGGCAGGCAATTCAAATGGTCCACACCAAGGAGGGAGAGGGCTGAGCAGAAGGCTGTCAGCCTTGCTAATGCAGGTAGCACAGTTGGAGCTGGGAGGCTATTTGCCTCCACTCACTTATATTTAGGCAACTCCCCAGGGCCAATTCTCCTTCCATTTTTCTGAGAGAAGTCGACAATAAAAGATTCATGAAGTCTCCAAAGCTCCACACCAGAGCACATGCATGCTAGCTCTCATGGCCTGACCTGAAGTAACATTTTCCCCTCTCAAACTTCATAAATATGAACTGCATCTTGCATATGTAATTTAATCAGAGTGAACTCTGGGATGTGCATGCATGTTGGAAGCCCGTGAGATGACTTAGCACTCTGTCAAACATTCCTGTCAGAAACCTCACGAGAGGCACCTAGGCTAGGGTGCACATCTTTTAAAATCCAAAAGTCTAGTTTATCTGTGTGCTTTTTATTTTCCTGTCATCCCAGCACCACTTTTAAGTTTGTGCCACATTTTTGTTTCTGTCAGCACAGACCTGCCCTGAGTACAACTTTTTGTTATCTTCAATAAATGTAGCTGCTTTTTCTTTTATCACTGGATGGACATTTGCAATTCTTCGCTTGCCATGCACAATGGCCTGGAATCTATATGTCAGACTCACCATGTGGTATCATCAGGCCAGCCAGCCAGCAGATATCAACAGCCAACAGGCAAAAGAAGCCCAGCCACAAAAGAAGATAATTCCCCTCAGTGGACCCTCTCTCTTCCCCTTTTTTACAGGTGACCAATGGCACTTATTGGGTGCATGGGACAGACCCCAAGCAGTTGCCACCATGGAAAAGACTACTGGGGAAAGAGATGACCAGACTGTGGAGCAAAAGGCTTTGGGCTTTGTGAGGACTGGGAGGGCTCTTGCCCATTGGTTGGTATTTTGCTGTTGGTCCTTGCAACATGGGGATTTCCCTTCAGTAGCCATGGTTTTCCATGCCTCTGTGAAGACTGATCTGAGCTGAGCTGAAGTAAGGTGGCTGGCAAGTGTCACTGCTCTTGTGGGTCCCAGGGAGTTGAGGTTGGGAGACTTTGGCCTGGACAGAGTCCCCCAAGCAGCTTCTTTGATGTTTCACTTGGGACCAGAAGGCCTGCACCCAGTGCACTTGATGTTATTGCTTCTTTTTAGGGAGTACAGTTGGCAGCATCCTTTGGACTATGTGGATTTAGGTGGCTACTTGGGTAGCACCAAAGATATTTGTGGGGCTCAGAGGAGCCTATGGGCTCACACTGAGTGGATGCCCTTCAGAGGTTTGTTTTCATTCCCTCTCTTTCCCTCCAGTTCCCTTCTTGTCCCTGCTCTACTCCCCAGGTTCTCAACAAACTCAAATTTTTTCACTTTTATGATGCTGATCAACTGAGAGAGACAGAGACTTAAAAGACGGGGAACAGAAAAAACCCACTTGTACATTTTGAAAGGTGTGGAGGCAGCAGTGGCAACAGCAGAAGATAGCTGAGGTGACTGTTCTCTCCTGGGCCCTAAAACTAACTTATAGCTGTCTCCACCTGGGGTTACTTCTCTAATGCTAATTATCTCTCTCCATTCCACTTGGTTTTGCTTTTGTTGTGATAACTGTTATGTCCCTATATAAAAGGATGTATAACCTGTGGTTGTTGCATTTTGAAGTTTTCTTCTCTCACCAGATTTATATACTTTCTGTGGCTTGAGCTAGCGAAAATGCAAGAAAATTGTCAGGGTCTTTGAGGTTGCTCATTGTGGAGTGCATACTACCCCACTTTAAACAGGCATACCATGATGTTAGGTGGTTTTATAATTGGCTTGAGGGGAAGATGGTGGAGTGGTGAGCAGCAGAGAAAGAACCTCTCTGAGATTTAGTGTCTGGACACTGAAATATAGCAGCTTGAGGAGGAGAAGGAGGACGGAAGTGGATCCCTGGGACCCAGGAAGGATCTGAGATCTGAAGGACCTGAGAGTTGAATTCTACAGGGAGAGTGAAGACAGAGACTTTAATGAGGTGGAGGGAGGTACCAAGAAGATCTCTCTGCTAGAGCTCAGACTCTCTACAAAGGAACTGTGGGCTGAATCTGCAGATGCATAGTGACTACTGATGACTCCAGAGGCCTCCATGGAGAAACACACCAGTGGAACAGAGCAGTAGACGCACCAGACTGCAGCGGCTGGTGAGTTGTCCGGTTTCAGACCTCACCCAGGAGAGGGTGATTGGCTGGAAGCCATCTTGAAGAGAGGCCAATTGAGCTTGGAACTCAGAACAGCTGCAGTCGGACTCCATCAAGTGGCTTCCAGTGCCTGGCCTCGATGCTGAGTTCAAGTCAGCAAGAGGTCAGGGAGTGGAGTTCAAACCGGTGGTAGACATAGACTGTTGTAGACTCAAGAAATCCAGTTCCAGCCTCATAGCCAGAAACTGGCCTGAACCTCAGAGGAACTAAAGAAGCAGGCTGGCTGGGATTATGCACTACCCCACTGTGAAGCTGCAGCTGGCTTTCTGGGATTAATCATTTTGGCTCTGGACTCTGTTTGCCCACACTGCCTAACAGTGACAGCAGGGACATACCTTGAATTGGATGTTTTGGGGGTTTTAAAAAAATCTTTTTTTTTCTTTTTCCTTTTCTTTTTTTCCACATTTCTAGTTCTTATTTTGTTTTGTTTAGTTCTTTCTTCATTGTTTGAATACAGTTTCTAGTATTTTGTCATCGTTCTGTTCTGTTCTTGTTTTCGTTTTTTGCCTTTTCTCTTTCCCACCTGTCTTCTTCACCAGTTCCCTAAAGTTTGTCCTCCAGCCTTGCTTCTGATCTCTTCCTCTTCTTCTGTTTCTGTTTTTTTACTCCCTAACCCCTTTTAAATCTTCTCCCCTAAGGGTAAAAATGCCATATTAAGGGCTACAATTTATTATTTTTCTAGGTTGTATTTGATGCTTTTGTTATTGTTGAGTGCACTACTTTAGCCAAGGTGACATAACTGTGCTACTCAGTTGTTCTTCCTGGTATACCAAGACTGAGATGGCCTAAGGGTCTTAAAAAAACCCAAACAAACCTATAGGCTAGTGCCAAAGAACTGGCAACTGGGCCAAGTAGGCAGAAACTTCTCATCCCCAATAAATTGAAGAGGTAGGATCCTGCAACAGACTGAAAACCCAAAAGCCAGCTACATCTGGAAGATGCTTCTGAGAAGTTGTCATTTCCTAAGTGTTCTGAATAATGGCAATAAAGCTACTCACTTTATTTACAAGCATCAACTCAGGAATCAAACTTAGAAAAGAAAACGAGAAGACACTTAAACAAGATGCAGCCCCTACAGACTTTCAGCTCACCAAAGGCAAACTCCAAGGCCAAAGAAGTGGAACAATCTGAAAGCCACCCACCTGAACTCTCTGAAGTGGTAACAGCAGAACTAACAAGGGCTCTAGAAAATGAGGCTCTAGAAAGATCAAAGCAGAAATAATTTCCCAGATAACTACAGAGATGGTGACCAGAATGAAAGATACAAGTAAATAAAATAGAGGACGCTGCACCTGCCTCACAAGTACAAGGTCTTGAGTTCAATCCCTGGAACCAAAATAAATAAATAAATAAATAAATAAATATTTTTAAAAAATAGAGGAGCTCAGGAACATGATGGAAACCATGAATGACCAGTATAGGAAAGAAACAGAATCTGTGAAACAGATTCAAACAGATATCCAGGAGATTAAAAACTCCATTGAAAATATATGCAGCAGAATGAGCCAACGTGAGGACAGAATATGAGATGTAGAAGACAGGATTGTGGTTAGTGATCAGGAAAAGAGAGTTTTTTTCAAAATAGCAAGGGATCATGAGAAATCAGTCCAGCAGGTTCCAGATGATGCAAAAAAGAATAAGATTGATTGGACTCAATAAAAAAGCAGGAGATAGTGCAAGTTACATTAAAAAACCTGTTCTCAGAAGTAATGGCAGAAAACTTCCCAAACAGAGAAAAAGAATTTGACATACAGATAAGTGAGACATATAAGACTCCAATTAGCCATGATCAAAAAATATCTCCCCCAAGGCATATTATAGTCAAGGTTCTAGAAATTCAAAACAAGTACAGAATATTAAAAGCTGTTGGAGAAAAGAAACAAATCACCTATAAAGGAAAGCCCATCAGAATCACAGCAGACTTCTCAACACAAACTCTCATGTCAGGGAGAACTTGGAGCGAAGTCTTTCAATCCCTAAAAGAAAACAACCTCCAACCCAGACTGATGTACCCTGCAAAACTATTCTTCAAAATTGATGGAGAAATAATATACTTCCATGACAAAGAGCACCTGAAGAAATTCATAACCACCAAACCAGCACTCCAAAGTGTTCTGACGGATATTCTAGAAAGAGACAATAAGGATTAGAACTCCATGAACCCCAACAGAATGAATACACCAGGAAAGGCAAGAAATTAAATAGAAAAGGAAAGAAGGAAGCCAACATCAGGAAAATAACATGACAGAGGTAAAACAATACATATCTGTTATAACCATCAATGTAAATGGTTTCAATTCACCAATCAAAAGAAACAGACTGGAAGAATGGATAAAGAAGCAAGATCCAACAATATGCTGCATATGAGAAGTGCATTTAATTGAAAAACAAATTCATAGACTGAAAGTCAAGGTATGGAAAACAATATTCCATGAGACAGGAACCCAGAAAAAAGCAGTGGTAGCTATCTATTTGCAGACAAAGTGGATTTCAAGCCAACACTGACTAAGAGAGACAAAGAAGGTCACTACGTCCTTGTAAAAGGAACAGTCCAAGAGGAAGAAATAACAATCATAAATATATATGCACAAATTGTAGTACACCCAACTATACAAAACAAATATTAACAGACATGAAAAATCATAAAAGCACTAATGCAGTTGTAGTGGGAGACCTCAATACCCCACTGTCACAAATAAACAGATCAACTAGATAAAAAACTCAATAATGAAATATTATAATTGACCAAACTTTTGAACAAATGGACTTGGTAGATATCTACAGAGTTTTCCACCCCACAACAACAGAATACACATTCTTCTCAGCTGCACGTGGCTCTTTCTCCAAAATATACCATATACTAGCTCATAGAACATACTTAATGCAAAGGAATTGAAATAATTCCATGCATATTATCAGACTGTAGTGCAATGAAATTGGAAATCAACGGCAAAAGAAACCACAAGAACTTCATAAACACATGAAAATTAAATAGCACCCTCCTGAACAACCAATGGGTCACAGATGAAATTAGAGAAGAAATCAGACAATTTCTACAAATTAAATGATAATGATAATACAACATACTGGAACTTATGGGATACAATGAAAGCAGTCATATTAGGGAAATTTATAGTGTGAATTCACATATTAGGAAAACAGAGTGGGCTCAAATAAATAACCTAATGTTGAACTTCAAGCTTCTAGAAAAAGAGCAAGTCAAGCCCAAAGCTCATACAAGGGAGGAAATTATAAAAATCAGGGCAGAAATTAATGTAATGGAGGCTAAGAGAACAATACAATGACTCAATGAATTGAAGAGTTGGTTCTTTAAAAGATTAAATAAAATTGACAAACCCTTAGCCAACCTTATCAAAAACAGGAAAGAAAAGACTCAAATCCATGGAATTAGGAATGAAAAGGCTGAAATCACAACAGATCCTCTAGAGATCCAAAAGAGAACCTGTATTCTAATAAGATGGAAAAATACAGAAGAAATGGACAGATTCCTAGATACATATAAATTACCAAAACTGAATCAAGAAGATATAGAAATTCTAAATAAATCAATATCAGCCAATGAAATTGAATATGTAATTTTAAAACTACCAACAAAGAAAATCCCTGGGCCTAATGGATTCACTGCTGAATTCTACAAGAAATTTAGAGAAGACCTAATGGTGCTCCTCCTCAAACTCTTTCATGAAACAGAAAGTGAAGCAATACTCCCAAATTCATTCCTGGAATCAAGCATTACCCTGATTCCAAAACCAGAGAAGGATCCAACCAAAAAGAATTACAGGCCAATCTCCATAGTGAACATAGATGCAAAAATCCTCGATAAGATACTGGCAAATAGAACCCAGCAAATCATCAAGAAGGTTATAGACCATGAACAAGTTGGATTCACCCCAGGGATGCAGGGATGGTTCAACATATGCAAATCAATAAATCTAATACACTATACTAACAGAGCCAATGAAAAAAGCTATACAATTCTCTCCATAGATTCAGATAAAGCATTTGACAAGGTCCAACACCCATTCATCATAAAAAACCCTACATAAAATTGGTATAGATGGTCTTTATCTCAATCTGATAAAAGCCATCTATGACAAACCAACAGCCAACATCATCCTAAAGGGACAAAAACTGAAAGCTTTCACTCTAAAAGCAGGCACAAGGCAAGGATTTCCACTGTCACCACTCTTGTTCAATATAGTTCTGGAAACACTAGCCAAAACAATTAGACAAGAGAAAGAAATAAAAGGAATAAGGATAGGAAAGGAAGAAGTTAGATTATCATTATTTGCAGATGACATGATACTCTACATAGAAGACCCAAAAACTCCACTAAAAGACTTTTAGATTTGATAACCAAATTCAGTGGTGTAGCTGGATACAAGTCAATACTCAAAAGTCAATAGCCTTCCTGTACACAAATGCCAGACTCACAGAGAGAAATTAGAGAAACAATCCCTTTCACAATAGCATCCAAAAAAATTAAATACCTAGGAATCAATCTAACGAAGGAAGTAAAAGGCCTCTACACTGAAAACTATAGTCCTTTGAAAAAGGAGATTGACAAGGATATCAGAAAATGGAAGGATTTCCCTTGTTCTTGGATAGGAAGAACTAATATAGTGAAAATGACCATAATTCTAAAATTATTATACAGATTCAATGCAATTCCAATCAAAATCCCCATAGCATGTCTCACAGAAATAGAAAAAACAATCTTAAAATTCATTTGGAACAAGAAGAGACCTAGAATAGCAAAGACAATTCTGGACAACAGAGGCAAGGCAGGGGGTATCACAATCCCTGACTTTAAATTATACTACAAAGCTATGGTGATAAAAACAGCATGGGACTGGCAAAAGAACAGCTCTGAGGATCAATGGAACAGACTAGATGATGCAGAAACAACTCCAGACACACTCAACCACCTCATCTTTGACAAAGGAGCCAAACACCTTCACTGAAAGAAAGATAGATAGCCTCTTTAATAAATGGTGCTGGAAAAACTGGCTTTCCACATGCCAAAGATTAAAACTCAACCCATATCTTTCACCATGCACTAACCTAAAATTGAAATGGATCAAAGATCGGAATATTAAAATAGAAACACTAAATCTGCTGGAATAGACAATAGATGGAACACTTGAGGACATAGGAGTAGGCAAAGACTTCATGATCAAAACCCAGATTGCACTGGAAATACTACAAAGAATGAACAACTGTGATCTCTTCTTATTAAAAAGCTTTTGTACAAGAGAAACCACCAACAGAATGAAGAAACAACCCTCAGAGTGGGAAAAAAACTTTTACCAGCTATTCAGATAAAGGACTATTATTTATTATATATAAAGAACCAAAAAAAATCAGACCCCCCCAAATTTAAAGACACAATGCAAAAATGGACACCTGAAATGAGAAGACACTTCTCAGATAAAGAATGGCAAATAAATATATGAAAAAATGTTCAACATCACTGGTCATTTATGAAATGCAAATTAAAACAATGCTGAGATTCCATCTCACTCCAGAAAGAATGGCTGCTAACAAAAAATCAACCAATAACAAGTGCTGGAGGGGCTGTGGGGAAAAAGTAACCCTTCTCCACTGTTGGTGGGAGTGTAGACTGGTGCAACCACTGTGGAAATCAGTTTGAAAATTTTTCAAAAAACAAAAACTAGAGGTCCCATTTGACCCAGATATTTCTCTTCTTGGTATCTTCTCAAAAGAATTAAAAGCATCCACAGTGATGTATGCACATCCGTTTTTATAGCAGCACAGTGCGTAATAGCTAAATCATGGAAAGAGCCCAAATGCCCTCAACTGATGAGTGGATAAAGAAGATGTAGTGTTTAATACAATGGAGTACTACTCTGCCATAAAGAAGGATCAGCTTGGGCTGGGGATTTAGCTCAGTGGTTCTGGCGCCTGCCTTGCAAGTGCAAGGTCCTGAGTTCGATCCCTGGTACCAAAAAAAAAAAAAAAA
>NW_004624776.1:16662452-16674531 GCF_000247695.1 Heterocephalus glaber
GGCCAATAAATACATTTTTAAAAGTTCAACATTTGATTTTTTTATAAAATGGAGTACAAAAAAAAAAAAAAAAGAAGGATCAGCTTCAGACATTTATAGCTAAATGGCTGGACCTTGAGACCATACTCTTCAGTGAGATAAATCAGACATGCATGTTTAAATACCACATTGTTTCTCTGGTGTGAGAAACCAAAAGTGGAAATAAGGACTGAAATGTATAATGGATATTGGGAAATAGGGAGAAAATGTTCAAATGAGAAGGAAAACAAGGGAGGAGGGAGGGAGAAAGGAAAGAACAAGAAAAAAATGAAAATAGTAGGGAAAAAATGGAAACAAATATTTTGTACATAGGGAGGAGTGGGGGCTTGAGGGAGGGAATGGGATAAAATAAAATGAAATTTATTTTCTAAAAATTGGCTTGAGGGATCCAGCCAGTAGAGCACACCAACTCTGGATTCCTTATGCAGAAAATGGGTTGTGCTCATAGGGGAAGATCCAAAGGTTCAAAAGGATGTGGCCCACACAAGGCCAGATACTTCTGGCCCCTAAGGAGTTCAGCTTTGTCAGAGGAAGTTTGAGCTGGACAAGGTTATAGACCCAGAGGATGCCTTGTAAAATTCCCATTTGGCAATTGATCCAGCGAAAGGCTCAATAAGATTTCAGTGACAAAATACCAAGGTCTTTAGCCCTATCAGGGCCAGGGCTGAACAGCTCAGGAACTATCAGGAGATGCTCTGTAAGGTCCCCACTAATGGGCTAGGCATTAACCCAGAGATAGGCCTGTTAGGGTTTCCACAACTCCTCCTGCCTACGAAACCTAACTTTGGGTACACCTCATCCATCCTACCTGACTGTGTGAATGTCTTCTCAACAAGTCCCATTTCCAGGTATGGATATCCAGCAATGCAAAAAGGAACTTGATAAATTTTTCAAGAACTCTAAAAACTTTAGCTGATGGTTTATTAGTCAAGGATCTGATTAAAATCCAGCTGCTTTCCAACTCTGGCTTGAAAAAGCACTTCATAAATATACTAATTCAGAGCTGAAGTGTAGGGAAGGTCAGATTATCCTAGGACAGTAGTTTTTAGTCAGTCATCTCTAGATAACAGAAGAAAGCTCCAGAAACTCCAACAGGGCTTACAAGCTGGAATAAGTCATTTGTCAATGTGGCTTTTTCAGTCTTTAAAAAACATGATGAAATAGAGGACAAAGGAAAACTGAGTAAGAAAGAGGCAAGTTAAAGGCATGCTTGCCCTAATGGACATAAAAAGCCCGAAGTGCTAAGGGGAACCAAGATAATCTGGAGTGATGGAAAGATTAAAAATCCTTTAAGTGAAAGTGACAGGCACTTTGCAAAGCAGTGCCCTCCAAAGCCACCAAACCCTTGTGGATCCTATCAGAACATGGAAGAAAACCATTGACATTGGAGGAGAGACTGCCCTTGTTGTCAGAGAGGAATGAAGTCATCAAATGCCTGGGCGGCGAATGATAGCGCCTGAAGAGATCTGCATGGCCCCCACACAAGGACTTCCTCATCACCTTGCAAGAGCCTTGGGTGACCCTAGATATAGAAGACAAACCTTTGTGATACCAGTGTACGATTTATTCAGTTCTAGTTTCTTATTGGGATGAGCTTTCATCCCATTCTAAAATTGTTGTGGGCCTTGAAGGATTTAACCAGATAGCTTTTTACCCCTGCCCTGAAGTGCCATCTGGAAGATTTCCTTTTCCAAGCTGCCTTTATGGTGATAACAGATTGCTCCATACCAATAATTAAAAAAAGATATAGTCTTTCTACTCAGGGTGACTCTGACATTTAAACTTCTGGCAACCTGTGTCTTCGTTGCTAGGGACCCAGCCAACCTGACTCCACGAGGCCCGACTTCTTTGCTGGGAGTTGATCCCTAAGCATGGTATGACAGTACCCTGGGGAGGATTGTCAAGGCTACTCTGGTAGTTATTCAACTGAAAGACCCTAATCTACACCCTCAGAGAAGACAGTATTACCTCACGAGAAAACCTATACAGGGGCTGCCATCCGTTATTAAGTTTTTGGCCACAGGTTGCTGTAGCCATGCCAGTCCCTGTGCAATTCACCCTTTTTACCAATGGTCAAGCCATCAGGAGAGTACCACCTAGTACAGGATCTCAGAGCCATCAATGAGACAGTGGTACCTAGTCACCCATTAGTAACAAATCCACATACCCTTTTAGCACAGATCCCAGGGGACACTAAAACATTCTCTGACCTTGGTCTCAAAGATGCCTTCTTTTCTATCCTCGTGGATCCTAGATCCCAATATTGTTTTGCCTCTGGATGAGAAGATCCCCGAATGAGACTTCATCAGTCTCAGTATACTTGGACTATCTTCCCTATTTGCTTTAAAAATAGCCCCCATTTGTTCATTGGGTCCCCAGCCTTGAGCCTTGATCTCCTGCAAGGCAATATGAGGCAAGGCAAGAAAAAAAAAGAAAAGAAAAGACATAGAAACAAGACTTAAACAGATAGCGGGGAACTGGGATAGGCCACACTGAACTTGTGGTAGTGAGGCCAAGCATGTGGCGAGGACCACAAGCAAGCAGTTCTGTCAGTGTTTATTGATTATACAGGTGTGGGCAAGAATAGGGTAGAGGGACTCATGTGGCATCCGGTGATATCAGCTGACACAAATGAGGCTTATAGAAAGGAGGATCAGACATCCTTGCAGAACTGACCAAAGGCCAGTTATGGTTATCTAGTCAGTTACTGAAAACAATTAAGGGAAGAGCAGCTCTGGGGAAGGAATGTGGATTGGAGGCCTGCAGTCCTCAGCTGCCATTAACTCACTAGGTGCACTGCTGCTTCACAGATCAAGTCTTAGATCTCCACAGCAGCTATTGGCGCGGAAGCTGTGCTATCCCATGGTGCTGTCTGACATGGTCCTGTAATAGCCTCCAGTTCAGCTCCAGGTACAGTATAGCCAATTATGAGGGGGAAATGCCTGCTCCATATTACAGCCTGCTCTGACTTTGGTCATGGTGGTCTGCCACACTCCTTTATGTGGGCCTTAGCTCAAGACTTTAGAGACTTAAAGTTTAAGAAGGGATGCTTATTTCAGTACATAGATGACCTCTTCATTTGTAGCTCCACCAAAGAGTTATCCTATAAAAACACTATTAAGACTCATTTTCTAGCCAAAAAGGGATTACCACATATCCCAAAATAAGCCCCAGATTTCTAAAAAAAAAAAAAAAAAGGTGACATATCTGGTTTATTCCAGTACCAGGACAAAGACAACTGTCTTCAGGGAGAGCAGAGGCAATTTGCCATCTGGGTCATCTGGAGTCTAAACAGCAGCTAAGGGTTTTCTTGGAAATGGCATGTATTTGCTACATATGGATACCCCATTTTTGAGTAATAGCCAAAGCCCTATATGCAACAACAAACACTACGACCAGAAACCAAACCCTTGAAGTAAATAGCAGAGGCACAAGAGGCCTTCAAGGCCTTAAAATGGACCCTGATTCAGGACTTCAACATTAGGAATCCTGGACCTAACTAAAGATTCCTGTTCATGGCTGAAAACAGTGAGTAGCCACTGGAATGCTAACTCAGTGTCTGGGCCAAAAACTGACCAGTTGCCTACTTTTCCAAATGACTAGATGGAGTGACACAGGGATAGTCTAGATGCCTGTGAGCAATAGCTTCTATAGCATTCTTAGTCCAGCAAGCTTCTAAGATAACCTTGAGACAAAAGCTCTCAGTTCTAACTGCACACCAGGTTATTAAGGCTTTGTTAGAACTCAAGGGACACTGTGGATGAGTAAATATCAGGCTGTCCTTCTTGACAACTCAGATGTCTCTCTTCAGTCTTGCACATTCTAAACCTAGCCACCTCCTCCCACCTAACTAGCAGGAAGAACATGAATGTGAACAAACCACCACCCAGAATTATGCCAGCCACCCTGATCTGAGGGACCAGCCACTGACAGGGATGGTAGTGCATGGCTGACTGATGACAAGTTTCATAAAGGATGGCACTAGGAGGACAGGTCAGAACAGGCATTGGTGGTAGCCTGAAGCCTTGCAAAAGAGGGATCACAATCCTTGTACATCTGTGAACCAGTGGATGACCACTTTTTTTTTTTTTAAAGAAAATACCAATCAACCTGTGGAATCAGATAAGTAAAATGTATTGTTCTTTCTAAGTAAATTGTGTGGCTAGTCTTGTTACTCTTGTTTGCTATACTTGAGGCTTTTGTCCCAACTTTTTTTGGGGGGGATTCTCCTGAATGATTAAAAAACTGCCTTAAGTAGAGATAATAAGCAGTGATTACTTACACAAAACCTTAAAGCTAATCACATCTTTCTCCTATCATCAACAGCTACCTAGGAATTTGACAGACAGCCTAGATAAACTTGCCCAGAATATTGTCTCCTTCAAGGATCAAATAGATTCAACTAGCAGTGATGGCCGTGCAACACTGTAGGGGACTAGATCTCCTAACTGCTGAAACAGAGTGATTATGTTTGTCTCTGAAAGAAAAATGTAGTTCCTATCTCAATTGGTCTAAAATAATGAGAGCTACAGCACAGAAGCTAGCTGAGTATACTTCTAAGATTCACCAGAAACTGAGTCATACATGTCCTAGCCAAATATCTAGAACTGAGAGTCTTGGTTACTATCCCAAACATAGTTTTTATTAATGCTTCCTGTAACTGTACAGTTTAGATCCTACATATTTAATCTCTTAGTCAAATTTGTTTCTTTTTGTTTGACAGCCATTAAACTATTGGTGATGCCCCAAGCCCAGGATCAAAACCTGCCTCCATGTCTGTGGCTCATCAGAAATCCTCAGAGGAAGAATACAGCTCTCTTGACCACTTGGATCAGACAAGGTGAGGATTCTTTGGTCTTTGTATATAGCAGATAGGGCCACCACACCTATTCAGCAGGAAGTTGCCATGGAAAACTGTTTTTGGTTTTTTTTTTTTTTTTGGTGCCGGGGATTGAACTCAGGACCTTGGGCTTGCAAAGCAGGTGGCAGAACCACTGAGCTAAATCCCCAGCCCAATGGAAAACTGCTATGGCTTGTATCTAGATATCCTCCCAAAGCTTCATTCATGCATTTGTAGGTGGGACTTTTCAGAGCTGGCTGGATCTAGGCTGTATGATACTAGGATTAAGGGTGTGTGGTACTGGATTAGTGCACTGATTGGTTTAGCATAGTTCTGGATGTGGATAATGGGAAGCCCCACCCTGGGTGTGGGTGGCACTACCCAAAAGGCCTATATCTTAGATAGGCTAAAAGGAAAATACAGCCTTGCTGCTTGCAGCTTCCTGCCTTTTGCCTGCCACACCATGAACTCTTTCTCCTCTCTTATGCTCCTCTGCCATGCCAGCCAATTATGGACTGACACCTTTACAAACTGAGCTAAAATGAACCTTTCTTCCTTTAACCTGTGGTGTTGGGCATTTTGTCCAGCGATGAGAAAAGTAACAAATGCAAAGGTGGACCTTCCTCCTTCAGCATCCCTTAAAGATTTTCAAGGACCTGGTCTCTGAGAGGGAAATAGTACAGGTAGTACAATTGGGGCTGGGAGAAAACTTCCCTCTACTGACTTGGATTTGGGAAACTTCTCAGGAGCAATCCACCTTCTATTTGTGCTGAAAGAAGTAAAAAATAAACTAACAAGGACCCAGGAAATCTCTAAATCTCCAGGCCAGAGCACATGCATGATAGACCCGATGGCCTGACCTTCAGTAACCATTTCCCCACTCAAACCATTTCCACTTTCCTGCATCTCATCTATGTAATTTAATCAGAGTGAACTCTGGGACAGGTACACATGTGGAAGCTCCTGAAATGACTCAGCACCTTGTCAATCATTCCTACAGATCTTACCTAGAGACCTAACGAGGCACCCAGGCTGGGGTGCATATCATTTAAAATCTAAAAGCCTATGTGCCTTTTATTTTCCTGTCATCCAAGCACCACTTTTCTGTTTGCACCACATTTTTGTTTCTGTTGGTATGGACCTGCCCTGAGTATATTTTCCCATTATCTTCAATAAATGTAGGTGCTTTTTCTTTTACCATTGGATGGGTACTTGCAATTCTTTGCTTGCCATACATAAGATCCTGCAATCTATCTGTTGGGTCCACCATTTGATATCACTGTGATGCATTTGCCAGGTGGTCTGATGAAAGGTCCCGTTGGTGTGCATCAGTCCCATGCTCCAAGGTGAGGTGCTTCTCCTTTTTTTATGATCCTGGGAGGGAGTTGCATCATTCATGGGTCTGGTGTGTCTAATAAGCTCACAGGGCTGGTTTTCTCTGATGTGCCCCTCATTTGATAAGTTTATAGGCGGTAGTTGTTTGTTAGCATGATTAATTTGCCAGTTTATGCCTTATGACTGTGCTGGGTAGCTGTTCTTTTCTGTAAGTTTGCTGTTTTTGACATCTGGAGGATACTGTTTCACAGATGAGTTACTAACTCATCCTGCCTCAGTATTTGTACTCACAAGGGAACATACTGCTGTTTTATATAATGGAGTCACTCTGAGCAAAGCCCAGCCCAAAAGCTACTGTTCTATACAACATGGAGTAATTCACAGCAGGCCACAGCCTGCTCTACACAGTTTTCCAAAGCAACTGTACCAGTTTACCTTTCTACCAGCAGTGTGTGAGGGCTCCAATTTCCCACTTGGGACCAGTGGTGATGAACCTATGGCATGTGTGATATTTGTCTTACTTTTAAGACAAAAGATATTAATGTATGAGGCTCTTTTTTTTGGTTTTTTGGGGTTGTTTTGGTTTGTGGGGGTTTTTTGTGTGTGTGTTTGTTTTTTGTTTTTCTTGGGTTTTCGAGACAGGGTCTTGCTATGTAGCCCACGCTGGCCTCAAACTCGTGGCGATCCTTCTGCCTCAGCCCCCCAACTGCTGGGATTACAGGCATGCACCAACATGCCTAGCTTTTGCCATTGTTTTGTTTGGCAAAGGTTTTTAATTTCATTAAAATCCAATTTAAAAGATTCACTTGATCTTAGCCAAAAGGCCAAGAAGCAATCCAGTTTAAAAGATTCAAAGAACTGCCATCTTGACCAGCTAAAGATCAGTTCAAGTCTCAAGATTTATGGGCCCCTGTAACCCAGGAATGAAGGAGTCAGAGAACTGCCACATGGACTAGCTCAATCAAGCCTTAAGATGTACAGGCCCTTGTCAAAACCATGGGCCCCAGCAGTAACAGGAAAGGTTTCAAAGACACATCTCCATCTCCTGATATCAGCAATTTCCCCCTACAAGCCCATAAAAACCCATTCTGTAAGAGCCTGTAAGAGAGGTACTGCTCTGGTGTTTGCTGGCCAGTGGTGCCTGTCAGGTTTTAATTCTAATAAAGCCTGTCATGTACTGTGGGGCTCAATTCTTTTTTCCTTTCTTCCTAACACAGCTTATCAACTATTTCTTTCATAGATTGTACCTTCAACAGTGAATCTAAAAATCATTGCTCTACCTGAGTTCATCTAGATTTTTTCCTATATTATCTTCTATTTTTATAGTCTTGCATCTTACATGTAGTCCATAATATATTTTGAGTTAATTTTGGTGAAGGGCATAATGTCTGTGTCTAGGTTTATTTGTTTTTTTAATGTGTGAGTTTCCACTTGTTCAGCACCATTTATTGAAAAGGTTATCTTTGTGCCAGCTGTAGTGTTGCACACCTGTAATCCCAGCACTTGGGAGGCTGAGACAGGAGGATTGCTGCAAGTTCAAGGCCAGTTTAGGCTATATAGTGAGTTCAAGGCCAGCTTGAACTACATAGCAAGATCCTGTCTCAAAAAACAGGGCTGGGATGTAGCTCAGTGGTGCCGCACCTACCTGAGTTCAATCCCTGTTACTGGAAAAAGAAAAAAAAAAAAGATCAATTGGCCATATTTATATGTCTATTTTGGGGCTTTTGTTATATTTTCAATCTAAAAATGTCCTCCAGAAGTCTCTTGGGTTCTGAAGTGTGCCTTTTGGAAGGTGATTGGATCATGTGGGCTCTATACTCATTGGTGGATGAATTCATCAATGAGTTCGAAACTGAATGTGCTGTTAGAAAGTGGGGCCTGGTTGGAAATGGGTCACTGGAAACATGATTAGAAGCATGTATTTTTGTCCTCACCCCACCTTTCTTTCTTTCTCTTATTCCTGCTTGGGATGGGATTGATCTGCTTTTCTCTACTATGTCCTTTCACTATGCCATTTTTGCGTTGGAGCCAGCTGGCCATGTGTGGACTAAATCCTCTGAAACCATGAGCCAAATAACTCTCCTCCTTGCAGATCTTGGGTATCTTGCCCTAGTAACATAAAAATAACTAATACAGCTCTCTATTTATTTGTTTGTTTGTTGTTTTCTCTTAGAAACAGGGTCTCACTACGTTGCCCAGACTGCCCTCAGCTGTGATCCTCTTACTCAGCTGTGCCAAAGGCTGGGAGTACACATGTGCCAACACACTTGGCTTGGGCTCCCTGTTCTAGTCCAGTGATGAACTTGTCTATTCTGTTAACCCTACTATACTCTCTTGATTACTGTGGTTTCATAGTAAATCTTCAAGTCTTGCACTATTAGTGCTCCAACTTTGTTCTTCAATATTGAGTTGTTTTTCCAGGGTCTTTCATCATTCTATATAAATTTTAGAGTTGATTTGTCAGTATCCACAAAATACCTTGGTACTGTGTTGAATATATATATCAGGTTGGGAAGTGCCAAGTTTTTGGCAATATTGAGCCTTCCTCTTTGTGAACATAGACTAGCTTCCCATTTATTCCATTCTTTGATATTTTCATCATTTTAATAGTTTTTGTCATATAAATCTTGTGTATCTTGTTAGATTTATATTGAAGGATTTCATTTTAGTATTTCCATTGTAATGTAAATAATAACATTTTTAATTTCAAATTCCACTTTTTCATTGCTATATACAAGAAAACAACTGACTTTTGTATATTAGCCTTATAATGTACAACCTTGCTATAAATGATTATTATTTCCAGCAGGGTTTTTGTTGATTCTTTCAGAGTTTCTACATAGACTGTTGAGTCATCTTCAAAGGCAGTTTTACTTCTTCCTTCTCAATCTATATAACTTTAATTTCTTTTTCTTGTCAAGTTCCCCCTCTATTGCTAGTTTCCTGATAGTTTTTATCATGAATAGTTATTCAATTTTTGTCAAATAGTTTTTCTGTATCTAATGATATGATCACATGATTTTTCTTTAACTAATTAAAGTGATAGATTAATTAAGTTTCAAATGTCAAACCAGCCTTGTATATCTGGAATGAATACTACTTGGTTATTGTATAACTCTTTATATATCATTGGATTCAATTTGGTAATATTTTGTTGAAGATTTTGGCATCCATGTACATAAGAGATACTGGTCCTTAGTTTTCTATTTATTTATTTTTCTATTTGTTTTTTTTTTTAGACAGGGTCTCAGTATGTAGTTCAGATTGGCCTCGAACTCACTCTGTAGCCCACGTTGGCCTCAGACTAGAGGCAATCCTCCTGCCTCAGCCTCCCATGTGCTGGGATTACAGGCATGTGCCACCATTCCAGCTTTTTAAAATTTATTTTTAATTTAAAACATTATTACAGTAAAAGACATGTTGCCATTAACCCCCCTCAAAATACTTCCCCTCGATTCAAACACACCCCATTGTCCTTGTCTCTTTTTTTAATGTACATGATGATTACATTCTTTGTGAGGAGTTGTATGTGTACATAACACATCTTAATTCTTTTTATTCTTCCTTCCCCTCTATTCCCTTTAGTTTTCTTTCCTTGCAATGCCTTTGTTTGGTTTTGATGTAAGGATGATGATGGCCTCAGAGAATGAGTTAGGAAGTGTTTCCACTGCTCCTAACCCTTCCACTTTTCAAATGAGATTATAGAAATATGGTATAATTTCTTACTTAAATGTTTGGTAGAATTCACTGAATTTATCTGGCCTGGGTGCTTTCTGATTTGGAAGGTTATTAATTATTAATTCAATTTCTTTAATAGATGTAGACCTATTTATTCAGATTGTCTCTTTCTCCTTGTGTGAGTTTTGGCAGATTGTGTCTTTCAAGGAATTGATTTGTTTCATAGGTTACCTGTAGTCATAGAATTGTGCACAGTACTCCTTGATTATCCTTTTAGTGTACATACTCTCTCTAGTGAGAGATCCCCACTTTCATTTCTGATTAATAATCTGTATCTTCTTTCTGCTTTTTTTAAAAGTTAGCCTGACTTATGATTTTATTGATGATTCAAACAACCAGCTTTCGGATTCATTGATTTTCTCTTTGGACTTCTTGTTTTCAATTTTACTGATTTCGGCTCTATTTTATTTTTTAAATGCAAAACTCTTTATCACAGGAATATATAAAACAAATGTTAGGGCAAATATTTTTCTTTTGTCTAATTCTGAGACAAGGTGTCTATTCTGACTGTATTCACCTATAAGTCTCTCTCCCTTCTCAATCTGATCACATTGGAACGCATCCTTCCTCAGTCTCTCTGAGTGGTCTTTCCAGCCCCCTCTGGGGTTAGCTGTGAGGAGCCTAAGAGGCTCCTTATGATGATTAATGCCTGGGTGAAGAAGAAAATATTTTCTTTTTCTAAACAGGATTATTATGAAAAATGTCATAATTGTGAATCAGATCTCAGACTGGCCACTTAATAGTTCTCTGATACTAGGAAAATCCATTTTTTATCAAAATCCAAGTCTCTGTGTTTATCTTAGTGGTTTGAGTATCCCATTAAGAGTCTCAGTGTTCTCAGTTTAGTTTTACAAATGTTTGATGAGCACCTACTGTGTGACTGGCACTATTCAAGGGGAGATTTCCCTTCTTTCTCCACTCAGTCAATGAATATTTGGTTGCCTGCTCTGTGCCAGGTACTGTGCTATGTGTCTGGGAAAGTGTTTAAAATTTATAATGTGGGAGACTCAAAATTATGATGGAAAGCTTGGCATGGTGGAACACGCTTGTCATCCCAGGATTTAGGAGGCCGAGACTGAATCTAGCATGGGCTACCTAGTGAGTTCAAGGCCACCCTGAACCACACAATGAGAAAAATACTTGTTTTAAAAGCCAAAGGAAAAGCAAGTATGATGGAGAAGTGAAGGATGCTGCTGGATCACACAGAAGAGAATCGTCTCAAGCCTGAGGAAGTCATGGAAGGCAGTTGGGAGGAAGTGAAGCCTACCAGAGACCTCCAAGCAGACATGGGGTGCTGGTGGTGTGTGGCAACATGAGTGGAACTGAAGGAGATTTGAGACTGAAAATACAGGCCAGGGTTAGGACGCAGGGACCTTATGAGTCTTACTAAAGCAATGTTAGCCAAAGTTGATTACTGTTGCTTCCAACCAAAGAAAGCCATTGGATTCAAATTGAATCACAGGAACTGAGCACGGTGTTGCATGCCTGTAATCCCAGGGAGGCTGAGGCAGGAGGATTGCTATGAGGTCAAGGCCAGCCTGGGCTACATAGTGCATTCAAGGCAAACTACAAAGAAAGAGCCTGTCTCAAAAAACAAACATAATCATAGATTCTTATACCTCAAAGCTAGCAAGGAACTCTAGGGTCAGTCTGGTTTAAAATCAAGCATCGGGCACATAACTGTAATCCCAGCACTCAGGAGGCTGAGGCAGGAGGACTGTCCTGAATTCAAGGCCAGCCTGGGCTACAAAGTGAGTTTAAGGCCAGCCTGAATTACAGGGCAAGACTCTGTCTCAAAAAAAAAAAATCTTCTAGGCACAGAAGGTTTTAACAGCCCTATTTTTTGGGTTGGATGGATCACTGAAGCTTAGAATATAAATAACCCAGAGCGGTCCCAGCACCCGGAAGGAAGCTCCCCCGCCGAAATCCCACGCTCCTAGGGCAGAGAAGGTGAGCCACACCGGCGCCAGAAGCAGCCCCCCACCCCCACCCCGTGGAAATGAGAAGACATGTAAACAAGCCTCAAAACCAGATTTCCGGATCACCTACAGCAACCCCAAAGGGAAACGAGATGGAACAATCTGATACTCAACCACCTGGACTCTCTGAACTGGCAACAAAAGAGGA
>NW_004624776.1:16677111-16698418 GCF_000247695.1 Heterocephalus glaber
TTTGTAATATGCTTTCTATATCCTTTTAAATTCTGTAAAATCTGTGGTAATGTCTCCTAGATCTTGATATTATAATTTTTTAAATGTATAATTGATATTATATAATAGGAAGTAAAGGTCTAAAGGAGCAGGGGAAGTGGGAGGGGTAGGGGAAAGGGAAAAAAGGGAAAAGAAAAAATATGAGAAAAGGGAAAAAATGCAAAGAAAATATTTGCAAATAGGGGAGGGTGGAGGGGGTGAAGGGAGGGCAGGGGAAGGGGAAAAAAGTGAGAACCAAGATACTCATGTAAAGGTGCAAGATCCCAATGATGAATGTAACTGTAGTTTATACCTAAAATGTACCAATAAACTTAATGGGAAAAAAAAAAGAATATAAATCACCCTACAGCATCAAGATGAGAACGAGTGAGGCCAGGCTTCTCTGGCAGAGTAGTGAGGTTCCTCCCACTACCTCTCTTCTGAGTCCATGTAGTTTCTGGAATAATTATAATGTCTTACTTTAGTGGAGATAGTGATACTCCATTATAAATGAGAGAGGGCCAAAGCCACCTTACAGGTGAAAGAGTGTAAGTGCCCAACAATGTATTCAGAACAGCTATTTCGAAATTTTAAAAAACAAACTCCCACATTAAATCATAGTTGTACTTTTTATAAACTTCCCTTTCATCAACTTAATCTTCTCCTTACTCAGCCAACTCTTTTCTTGGGCTGAACAAAATGAGAAATTTAGTCCTCGTGCTTTGGCTAGCTAGCTCTTCACAAAGGAAATGAAGCATCCTGAATTGGATCCTTCTAGAAAAGCCTGGGAGCAGGTGCCACCTGGAGGGCAGAGTTGTATGGACCACAGTTGTGTATTAAAGATGTTGAAATGAATCGCATGGTTTCAGAACAAATTTATTCCTAGTCTCTGAAAGAGGTAATGTACTAATTTCTTTTTTTTGTAATAAGGTATTTGTTTTATTAAACAAAGAATACGAGAACAAGGAATAGTAATGTACTTCTGCTAGAGTATTGTTTATATGATTGGAAAAATTGAAATTTTTAGGCTACAGACCAAAGTGTGGTCTGAAGATGTGAGAGGTGTCCACCCTCTTCCATTTCCCACATTGGTACATAGCTACAGAAGACTGAACATCCACCAAAATATGTCACAGCCAAGCGTGGTGATGCATGCCTGTAATGCCAGCATTCTGGTAGGCCAAGGCAGGAGGATCAGAAGTTCAAGCCCAGCTTGGTCAATTTAGTGAGTATGCAAGACCCTGTCTTGATGATGATGATGATGATGATGATATAATGATAATAATAATAATAATAATAATAAGGCTGGGATGTACTTCAGTGTGAAGGCCCTGAGTTCAACCCTCAGTACCAGGGAAGAAAGCCAGGAAGGTCACAACAGATTGAATATGGAGGCAAAAATAAGAATTTAATTGTCTACCATTAAACCAAATATTCAAGAGATTTATGTAATGTATTTAAAAAGAAAGCCATTCATCCACTAACTTTTGTTTTGGAAAGGATAGTTATTTTGCATCAAGTACATTATTTGTATTTTTTCAATTAATACTCCAAATTTCTCAGTTTTGATTTCTAATATGATAAATATGTATAGATACATTTGTTCCTTGGTATCTATGTTGGATCCAGGGCTTCCCACAGATAATAAAATCTTCTGATGTATTTGGACAGAACCTATATTTGCATAGATCACATCATATATTTTAAATAATCTCTAGATGATTTATCATGCCTAAAACAATGCAAATGTCAGTAAATAGGTGTTATGCTTACTCTTTAAGAAATAACAATAGGAAAAAAAGTCTGTGCAAATTCAGTACAGATGCTTTTTTTCCAGTACAGTAAGTCCCTGACTTAAGAACATTCAAGTTGTGAACCTTCACAGGTGAACTGTATAAGCCTCACTTTGTTGGATTAAGAATGAATCTGATTTACGAATTGTTAGGGTCGGCAGGCTGAAGGAGTATTTTCATAGGTGTGGTTCCCAGGGTAAAGGAAGCATGCAGAGCTGACATCAGCAACAACACCAAGAGCAAATGTGTTTATTCCTTGGCCCTTACATGGGTTGCTGCACAGCCTTACATCATTATGTCCTTACATAACCATGTAGTGCATGTGCGTAAGTCTATGCTGTCATGCTTACATAACTGTGTCCTGTTGTGTGCATGTGCTAGATGGTGGAGTCATGTCCTTAAGGGTCCTCAGGTGCCCTGGGCTTTGAATCAATCAGAAGTGATTCCCTACATGAATGTTCTCCCAAAACAGAACTTGTTTATAAATCAGGGACTTAGTATACTAGGGACTGAACCCAGGGCCTTTGTATTGAGCTACATTTCCAGCCATTTTATTATTTTTAATTTTGAGACTGGGTCTCACTAAGTTGCTAAGTTGCCCAGGCTGGGATCAAACACAATCCTCCTAGTTCAGTCCCCCAGAGTGGTGGATTACAGGTGTGTGCCAGCACGCCTGAATCCAGACTGTTTTTTTCCTGATTAATTTCCTCCTAGGGTTGTTTGAGTCCAAGGGTGCAGAACCCATGGATACGGAGGAGTGACTATGCCAGCCTTCACCTACACACTGAAAGCTCTCTTGGGACCTCAGTAACAACTATAAAGGGACCCTGAGGTCAGAGAGTTTGAGAATCACTGCTGTAGCACTGTGTGTCTGCTGGAGCAAATATTCACAGCTGGCTAATGCTCCCTGAAGTGGCTCTGCACCATTTCAGCTGATCTCAGAATTTCACAATGATTTAGGGTCAGGTTCACCTGCAGATGTGCTTCCATCAACCATTCCCATGAAAGCCTTATCACTTGCTGCTTGTCTTGTGCTCGTATAGAAACTAGCAATTAAAATATTTACTAGAAGGATTCAGAATGTACCTCAGTGGCAGAGCATGTGTTTAGCATATGCAAGGCCCTAGATTTGACCCCAGCAGCACAGAAATAGATAAAAATCTAAAATTCACCAGAAAAAGCTTAGAACCTTTTGAAAATACAATAAAGAGGCATCTAAACTCATAAAACTATGGCTTTAAATGGCTATGTCATATTTTATATGGTGATCCAGCACAACTTGCTCAACTGTTCACTTGTTATTGGAAATGTAGATTATTTCCTATTTTAAATAATTGAAAATAGAAATATTTCTTACAAATAATGTCACAATATACATATTTGCACCCAACCCTTTTCTGCTTATCTGTATCCTCAAGAACTTTTTTTTTTTTGGTGTGGTGATGATACTAGTGGTTAAAGCCAGGGCTTTCACACTGAACTGCATCCTGGCCTGTTTTTATTTTGAGATATGATCTCACTAAGTTGCTAAATTGACCAGACTGGGGTCAAACTTGCAATCCTCCTGTCTCAGCCTCCCAGAGCTCTGGGATTACAGGCATGTGCCACAGTGTCCAGCATTTAGGTTTAGGTATCTTGTTACATATTTCTAAATAGATTTCCTGGAAAGGTTGTTCTGATTCATACTCTTGTGAGAATGTTGATTTCATAGCTCTTGTGAATCTTATTCTTTACATATTTCATTTCTGCATTCTGAAAAAAACCCACAACATGATGTTCCTTGCAGGTTTTTTCTTTTTATGTTCCAGAATTGCAAATTTCCTGGCACAAGGTGTTAAAAAGTCTATATTCTAAGATCCAAGGAAGTAGCTCAATGGCACCATACCTGCCTGGCAAGTGCAAGGTCCTGAGTTCGATTCCCCATACAAAAAAAAGGTCTATATTCGGTGGCACATGCCTGTAATCCCAGCACTTGAGAGACTGAGGCAGGAGGACTGCTGTGAGTTTGAGGCCAGCCTGAACTACATAGTGAGACCCTGTCTCAAAACAAAACAAAACAAAACAAAACAAAACCCAGAAATCACTGAATCTTACTGATATTTTTTTTCGGTACCAGGGATTGAACTCAGATCCTTGTGTTTGCTAGGCATGCACTGTGCCACCAAACTACATCCCCAGCCCCCTACTGATTTTTTTAAATAACAAGTGACTGGGTCTTTTCTTTTTGTAATAAGAAGGAAAAGCCAATGTTATGTTACATTTTCTTGTGTAAGCTTCAATTGCATTTGTGATTTATCTTTGTGGATTGTTCTTTATTCCTCCATGTAGGGATCCTGTTCCATATATTAAGTAAACTTAAAGGCATAAATTTTTTTTTTTGGTACTGGGGATTGAACTCAGATACCTTGCGCTTGTGCAGCAGGTGGTGAAACCACTGAGCTAAATCCCCGGCCCTAAATTTAGTAAAATCAGTGAATCCCTGCCTGTCAGAACTCCAGGAGAGAAAGTGGGCAAATGAGGAACTGAACAACTGCTGTTGAGGAATGAACCCAGGGCCTTTGCACTGAACTACATCTGAAACCCTTTAAAAAAAACAACAACACATGGTCTTACTAAGTTGCCCAGGCTAGGCTTGAACTTATGATCCTCCCGTCTCAACCTCCCAGACAGTGCTGGGATTGCAGGCCTGTGCCACCACACCCAGTACAGCTATTACTTTATGTGAAGATTTGAGACCTAAAGACCAAAACAATTAAAACAAATTCTTCTCAAAATATTAATTTTAGACTATTGAATGGATGCTCATTTCTCATGTAATATTACAAATTAGCTTAGAAACTAACCTAAAGCATTAACCACCCCATATCAGCTGTGGTCTACACTGACAAGAAAAGATTGTTCCTATAGAACATATGTTTTCAGAGATAATAATCTCTCACTGTTGGTCTTCCATTTATTCAAGGATTATTTTGTAAAAACAAAATGGGTTCCTTTTTCCAACTAAGTGTTTTTGTTTTTCAATTAGATTTTTCTATGAGCTAGAAGAAATGTAATATGATATCTTAAGGTACATAAATATTAGCAAAAGAATTATGTAGAAATGTAATGTACTTATAATAATGTAGTAATGTACTTTATAGATGGATCTACGGGTGTAATTTTTTTTTTAAGTACTGGGGGTTGAACCCAGTACTGGGGGTTGAGCTATATCCTGAGCCATTTTTTATTTTTTATATTTTATTTTGAGTCAGGGTCTTGCTAAGTCACTAAATTGCCCAGATAAAATTTATTTTTATTAAGGAGAAACAACTTGAACCCACATAATAGATTTCAAGTATTTCTCATACCGGGAATGAGAAATATTTTTGGGCTAAGAAAATAAATTTGTTGCCTCAAATATGACTGTAAATTTTCTCCGTAATTTGTGTATGTGTGTGTTTTAGAATTCTGAATTTAAAGAATTGACGGACTAGTGACAAATAGGGGATTTTCTATCCTTTAAAGTTAATTTTATTGGTACATTATTTGTACTTGTACATGGTATATCTTGAATCTTTTTTCCCTAATCCCCTCACCTCCATTCAATCCCTCTTCCCCTCCTTATTTCCAAAAACTTTTTTTCCCATTTTTTCTACTATTCTCTTTTTTCCCCTTCCTTCCTTTCCCCCTCCTCCTTCGCTTGTTCCTCTTCCCATTTGAACATTTTCTTCCTATTTCCCCATATCTATTATACATTTTGATCCTTATTTACCCTTTCGGTTTCTCACACCCGAGAAACAATGTGTTATTTAAACATGTGTGTCTGATTTATTTCACTTAAGAGTATGGTCTTAATGTACATCCATTTACCTAGAAATGTCTGAAGTTTACCTTCTTTATGGCAGAGTAGTCCATTGCATTAAAAAAAACAGATCTACTTTATCTATTCATCATTTGATGGACATTTGAACCATTTCTAAGACTTTGCTATTACAAACCATGCCATTATAAACATGGGTGTGCACATATTGCTGTGGTATGATGCTTTTAATTATTTTGGGAAGATATCAAGAAGTGATATTCATCTGAGAAGTGTCTATTCATTTCAGATGCCCATTTTTGGATTGGGTCTTTAAATCTGGGGCATATTATTATTATTATTATTATTATTATTACTTTTGGAACTAGGGATCAAACTCGGGTCCTTGTGCTTGCGCAGCAGGAGACGAAACCACTGAGCTAAATCCCCGGTCCCGGAGCATCTTTTTTGTTGTTGTTGTTCTTTATGTATTCTAGATGTTAGACCTTTGTGGGAGCAACAGCTGGCAAAAAATTTTTCCCATTCTGTGGGGTTTCTCTTCATTTTGTTGGTGGTTTCTTTTGCTGTACAAAAGCTTTTTAATAAGATGAGATCCCAGTTGTTGATTCTTTGTAATACTTCCTGTGCGATTGGGGTTTTGTTCATAAAGTCTCCGCTTACACCTACATCTTCGAGTTCTACCTATTCTATCTTCCAGCAGATTTCGTATTTCTGTATTAATATTTAGATCTCTGACCCATTTTGATTTTGGTGTAGCGCATGGTGAGAGATATGGGTCTAGATTTAAATCTTCAGCACGTGGAAAGCCAGTCTTTCTAGCATCACTTATTAAAAAGGCTCTTCCTTCCAGTGAAGGTGTTTGGCTCCTTTGTCAAAGATAAGGTGGCTGAGTGAGTTTGGAGTTGTTTCTGTATCTTCTATTCTGTTCCATTGATCTTCAGGTTTTGTTTTGTTTTTTTTTTTGCCACTACCATGCTGTTTTTATCACAGTAGCTCTGTAGTATAATTTCAAGTCAGGGATTGTGATGCCCCCTGCCTTGCCTTTGTTGCCCAGAATTTCCTTTGCTATTCTAGGTCTCTCTGGTTCCAAATAAATTTTAGCACTGTTTTCTCTAATTCTGTGAGTTATGCTATTGGAATTTTGATCGGGGTTGCATTAAATCTGTATAACAACTTTGGAAGTATGGCCATTTTCACTATATTGGTTCTGCCTATCCAAGAAGAAGGAATATTTTTCTATTTTTGATATCTTCTTCTTCTTTTTTTTTTTTTTTGTACTGGGGATCGAACTCCGTTCCTTGCACGTGTGCAGCAGGCGGAGAAACCTGAGCTAAATCCCCAGCCCCAATATCGTCTTGATCTCCTTTTTCAGAGTGCTGTAGTTTTCAATGTAAGGGTCTTTTACTTCCTTTGTTAGATTGATTCCTAAGTCTTTCATTTTGGGGGATGCTATTATGAAAGGTGTGGTTTCCCTAATTTTTCTCAGTGAGTTTTTTATTTGTGTACAGGAATGCTATTTTTTTTAAAGTGTTGATTTTGTATCCAGCTATGCTACCTCAATCTACAAATCTTTTGGTGGGGCTTTTGGGGTCTTCTATGTAGAGTATCATGTCATCTGCAAATAATGATAATTTAATTTCTTCCTTTTCTATCCTTATTTATTTTTTTATTTCTTTTTCTTGTCTAATTGCTCTGGCTAATGTTTCTAGAACTATATTGAATAGGAGTGGTGATAGTGGATATCCTTGCTTGTTCCTGATTTTAGTGTGAAGGATTTCAGTTTCTGACCATTTAGTATTGTTTTCTTTGTTTCAATTAAATGAATTTCTGTTCTGAGTTTTGTAATTTCCACCCTCATACGCACTTTGGCTTTAACATGCTCTTCTTTTTTTAGAAGCTTGAGGTTTAAAATTAGGTTATCTATTTGAGCTTGCTCTGTTTATCTGATGTGGGAATTCACCATTATAAATTTCCCTTGTAGGACTGTTTTCATTGTGTCCCATAAGTTCCAATATGCTATATTGGCATTACCACTTAATTGCACAATCTCTAATTTCTTTAATTTCATCTGTGACCCATTGGTTGTTTAACAGGGTGTTATTTAATTTCCATGTGTTTATACAATTTTTGTGGTTTGTTTTGCCATTGATTTCTAATTGTATTGCACTATAATCTAATAATACACGTGGGATAATTTCAATTCCTTCGCATTTACTTAAGCATGTTATATGAGCTAGTCCGTGGTTTATTTTGAAGAAAATTCTGTGTGCTTGTATGTGTTACGTTGTTTTTGGGTGGAACAACAGATATCTACTAAGTCAATTTATTAAACGATTTGTTGGGCTGGGGATTTAGCTCAGTGGTTCTGGCACCTGCCTTGCAAGTGCAAGGTCCTGAGTTTGATCCCCAGTACCAAAAAAAAAAAAAAAGGTTTGTTTCACCTCTGACTTTTTTGATGATTTTTTTGTCTAGTTGATCTATTTGTGACAGTGGAATATTGAGTTTCCCCATTACAATTGTATTAGTGTTTATCAGAGTTTTCATATCCATTAGTGTTTGCTTTATATAGTTGGGTGGAACAGTATTTGGTGGATATATCTATTTATGATTGTTACCTCTTCTTGGATTCTTCCCTTAACAAGTATGCAGTGACCTTCTTTGTCTCTTCTGATCAGTCTTGGTTTGAAATCCAATTTCTCTGCAAATAGAATAGCTACTCCTGCTTTTTTCTGGGTTCTTGTTACATTAAGTATTATTTTCCATCTTTTGACTTTCAGTCAATGTGGGTTTTTTTTCGAGTTAAATGTTTGTTGTATACAGCATATTGTCAGATGTTTCTCAATCCATTCTGTGTGTTTTTTTTGATTGGTGAATTGAGACCATTTACTTTGATGGTTATAACTGATAGGTATTGTCCTTGTCAAAATATTATTTTCCTGTTGTTGATTCTCTCTTTCCCTTCTATTTAATTACTTGCCTTGCATGGTGGATTCATTCTATTAGGATTTATGGAACTGTTGTCTTTATTATCTTTTTCTAGAATATCCTTCAAAACTTTATGGAGCACTGGTTTGGTGGTCATGAATTTCTTCATGTGTCCTTTACCATGGAACTATCTTATTTCTCCATCAATTTTGAAGAATAATTTTGCCAGGCAAATTAATCTGGGGAGGTTGTTTCCTTTTGGGTTTAAAAGACTTCACTCCAAGATCTCCTTGACTTAAGGGGTTTGTGTTGAGAAGTCTGCTGTGATTTTCATGTGTTTTCCCTGTGTAAGTGATGTATTTCTTTCCTCTAACAGCGTTTACTATTCTGTTCTTGTGCTGCAGTTTGAATTGGACATTGACTCCATGTAATCTCTCATCCTTTGCACCATGCCATGGTCATGAACTGTGACACCCAGTCACTGTGGTAGTTTAATACTGGGAGCCCTGAGATGAAGCTGACCCCAGCTGGTCTGAGTCCTGGGCTTAGTTGGCTCCTCCCTAAAATGTTGTCTGATCAAGCATGCTTTCCAGGGCACATGACGGTCACTTGGACTGGAGTCACTTACCACCTGTTGTAGCACACAGCGTCCACTGCTCTGTTCCCCTGGTGCATTTCTCCCTGTAGCCTCTAGAATTGCTTTCACTGTTGATCTTCCTTTCTCATGCCACAAGCCAGAGCTGGGGAGAAAATGCAAGTTGCCCTTTCCTTTTTCTGTATTATAGTGTGTCTCTTCAATTTCTTTGTCTCTTCAATTTCTCTTCAAACTCTTTCAATTTCTTTCAATTCTCCCTTCAGGTCCTTCCTGAGTCCCAGGGATCCAATTCTCTCCTTCTTTCCTTCCTCAAGTTATTATTTTCCAGTGTCTGGATTCTAAGTCTGAGAGAGGCTCATTTGCTGCCTACTGCTCCACCATCTTCCCAGAAGTCTGTCATTCAAATTTTGAACTATTTTGTTACCACATTTAGTCTTTCTTTTTTAAATCTATTTCCCTGAAACTCACCATGGCCATATTGAGTAAGATTGCTGTGAACTTTTGAATAATTTTCCCTTTGAACTCATTTTCTTCATCCCCTTCTATGAACTTTTCATAGATTTCCACTACCTAGTATTTGTTTTCTTCTCCCTTTGTATCCCCTTGCTCTGCCTTGAGGTTGGGAGAATTTGGAGATCTTCTAGTTCTTGCTTTCTTGTGCTCCTCTGAACATCTGTATCTACCCCTCTTTTTTTGGGGGGGGGGTGCTGCAGGCTGAGGCCTAGAGAAGTGAGGAGAGTTTATGGCTTATGTGGAGCTTTTTATTGGACGTTGTCTACCTGTGAATAACTTTCAGCTTTTTATGGCCACTGCTAGTATTTACTCCTTCTGTTATTTGCTTGAAGTGATTTGGACTCTGTCCCTATGTTTTGTCAAAATAATTACTTCTGGATATAACAGCATGCACAGATTCAGTCTCACAACACTGCTATATGAGAGTTCTTAGAATTATACTTTCCCCCTTTGTCTGTCATCTATGCACAGTGTGACTGTTTATTTTTGTGATTATTCTGTAATGAAGTAAGTGAGGTGGGGTGAGAAGAAGGGGAGATGTTTGGGTGAGGAGTGTCAGACACTAAGTGGGAACTTTGAAGGGGAGAATAGTGGTAGTTGGGAAGAAAAGGTTGGTGTGGGGTGTGATTCTGTTGGGGTACTTTGAGTCGAGCTGAAGGGTTAATACTGAGAGTTATCAGAGGATATCTGTGAGGCATAGGGAGAGATATAGGAGAAAAGAGGTTAGCTCTGTGACTGAGGAAAGTTATGTGCTTGTCAGAACCTGCCGGTAGGCAGAATAATAGGCTAGGTAAGATATGGAAGAGCCAAAGCATCCAGAGTTAATACCAGAGAAAGCAGGCACTTCTGTGAGGGAGCTAAACATGGGGAATTTAAAAACTTGGGAGAAGGAGTTTATGTTTTTGTAAAAATAATAAAGAGATACTTTAATAATATTGTTTCAGGGGTTTAAGGTGAAGAAACTAGATAGGGAGCTGAGATGAGAGAGAGAACTTAGCCACATATCAAATGAGAGCCAATGAGAGAACAAATACACAAAAGTAACAACCTAATAAACACAGGGAACCATTAAAGAACATAACACAGCCCCACATTACTAAATAAATTAGGAAACATATGAAAACTTAAACCTAGGGCCAGGGATGTAGCTTAGTGGCACCATGCCTGCCTGGCAAGCACAAAGTCCTGAGTTTGACTCCCCGGTACAAAAAACAAAAACAAAAACAAAAAAACCTAAAAACTTAAACCTATGAGATGTCTGATGGAAACACAGATTAAAATGCCAATGAGACATTGCATAAATGATTTCCAAGTAGCTTCTTTGCCAGAGAATCTGAGTGCTCACACCCCATTAACTCCTCTGATCCTTCGACTGCAATACTGAAGCTAACTCAGACTCAGGACTTCTATCTGCCAGGTTGCAGGCATCCTTGCAAAGTCTGATCGAGACCGAGTTCTAGGGTTGGAAACTCTTGCTCTGTCTTCCAGGGTATGATGCTAGAATCAGCCAGAGATTTACTGGCATGATATTCTCCATGATGACAGGATTATTCCTATGCAATCAAATCAGCTACCGTAGTAACAGGCTAATCTGTTATAGTGGTATCTATCAGGGATAGTTGTGAAATAACATACCATGAGGCCCTGTTTTGGGCCTCCTTTTAGCCTAGAGAAGAAATCCACAGTTATAGTGTAAGCATTGTAACAGCCCAAGTATTGGTCCACAGTTAATATGCACTGAATACAACGGGCATGTCTCCTCTAATGGTGAAAAACAGCATTCCACAGTAATTTTATAGAATCAGTTATCTGAAGCCCAGGAGTGGAGACTGGGTAATGCCAGAGGTGGGAAGAGAAGAAAAAGAAAAAGGGTTTTCTTTCTTTTTTTTGATACCAGGGATTGAACTCGGGTCCTCACACTTGCATAGCAGGCGGCGAAACCACTGAGCTAAATCTCCAGCCCTGAAAAAGGGTTTTAAAGAAAGTTTTCTTCTATGTGGTATGGGGAGGAGGAATTAGGAGGAGAGCAAAGGATACTAATGATGATACTATATATTTAGATGGGGATAACAGGGAAAGCTGGATACAAAATTGGTAGTGAGAAATGGGGATGGAAAAAGATTCTACGATTGACATAATTGTTAGAGAAAAAGTCAGGGACAAATGAAAAGGGGGAGAAGATTTTTTTCCCCCTCTGCCAGTATATTGTTGAGGATTTTTTGTTTTGTTTTGTTTTTTAAATTTTATTTTATTGGTACATTTTAGGTATACAATATAATGACATTCATCATTGGAAATTTGCACCTTTACATAATCTCTTAGTTTGTTGAGGATTTTTGCATCTATATTCATTAAAGACATTGGATTATAGTTCTTTTTAGTTTGTTTGTTTGGATCCTTGTCTGGTTTTGGAATCTGAGTAATGCTGACTTCCAGGAATGACTTTGGGAGTACTTTTTCCCTTTCAATTTCATTTAAGAGTTTGAGGAGTATTGATGTTTTTATAGAAGTCAGGAGTGAATTCATCTGGACCCCAGCTTTTCTTGGTAGGTTTTTAAAATTACTGCTTAAATTTCATTGCCTGTTATTAGATCATGGTTTTTGTATCTTCTTTGTTCAGATTTGGTAATTCATATGTATCTGGGAATCCATCCATTTCTTCTGTATTCTCCAATTGATTGGTGCACAGGTTGGGGTGAAGTAGTTGTTAAAAATCTTTTTGATTTTGACAGTGCTTGTTGTGATTTTCATCTTTTTTCAATTCTAATTAAATTGCTTTGAGTCTTTTTTTTTCTATTTTGATTAAGGGTTTGTCTATTTTGTTTATTCCTTCAAAGAAAAACTCTTGGATACATTGATTCTTTATATAATTTTTTGTCTCAATTTCATTCATTTTTGTTCTGATCTTTATAATTTCCTTCCTTGTACTAGGTTTGAATTTGAATTGTTCTTGTTTTTCTAAGACCTTCAGGTGACTCATTAGGATATTTATTTGGGCTCACCCTGTTTTTGTGATGAGGGCATTCACAGCTATAAACCTCCCTCTTAGGACTGCTTAAATTGTCCCATAAGTTTTGGTGTGTTGTACTGCATATTGTATTGCATATTGTTTAGTTGTAAAAACTCATATTCCTTGATTTTCTCTGTAATCCATCTTTAAAGAGTGTATTGTTTAGATTCCACTTATTTGCATAATTTGTTTTCTTCTGTTGTTGATTTCTAGTTTTATTGCACTATGATTTGATAATTAGTATGGCATAATTTCAATTCTTTTTTTTTTAAGAGTCTGAGGGCTGCACCCTCATCGGTGGGTTTAATGCCTTTGTTTTTGCTTTTTGTTGTTATTGTGTGTGTGTTTTGAGACAGGGTCTTGTTATGTAGTTCAGGCTGGCTTTGAGTTCACTATGTAGCCCAGCCTAGCCTCAAACACACAGCGATATTCCTGCCTCAGCCTCCCAAGTGCTAGGATTACAGGTGTGCCACCACATCTGGCTAATTCTTTTATATTTACTTAAACATGCTTTATTGGCTAGTATGTGGTGTACTTTGGAGAAAGTTCCACGTGCTGTTGGGAAGAATGTGTACTCTGTTATCGTTGGGTGGAACACTCTGTGATGATATCTGTTAAGTCTGTTTATTTGAAGGTTTTATTCAATTCCGATATTTCATTGTTGATTTGTCTAGTTGATCTGTCTACTGGCATTTGTGATAGTGGAGTATTGAGATTTCCCACTATAATTGTCTTTATATTTATCTGGTCTTTTATGTTTAGTAGTATTTGTTTTACGGAGTACACTATGCCACACTTATCTGTATGTTAAATTATTTTCCTTTTTTTCTGCTATTATTTCAGTAAGAAGGGCTTAAAAAAAATGTCATTCATGCTTGGGTGCCACTCCAGGGCATCACATGTAACCCCAGACCAAAGCACATGTTGTCTTTTTTCTCTCTCTTGCTCTTGAGCCTGAAAGCCTGATTTATCTGCATTGGTGTGCAGTGTTCCTTTTCTGTCACTCCAGAACCATTGATCTTCAGTAAACATAGCTGTTTTCCCTTCGAGAGTGCATTTTGCAACTCTTTGCTGTACACAAGAACTTGGAATCTGTGGAATCCACGTTTCTTCTTTGCATTGCTTTTACTACATCCTGTAACTTTTGGTAAACTGTGCTTTTGTATCATTTGTCTCCAACTAGTTTCTAGTTTCTCTTGCGATTTTTTTCTTTGACCCTTTGGTTTTGGTTTTTGTTCTGGTACCGGGGATCGAGCTCAGGACCTTGTGCTTGAGAGGCAGGCAGCGGAACCACTGAGCTAAATCCCCAGCCCAGACCCTTTGGTTTTTGAAGTGTGTTGCTTAATTTCCATGTATCTGTGGATTTTCCCAGTTTTCCTTATTCTGTTAATTTCTAGTTTTACTTAATTGTAATTGGAAAAGTCACTGTGATTTCAAATGCCAGTTCCACTTTCTTTTTCTTCCTGCTTTCCTTTCTTTCTTCCCTTCTTACATACTGGGGATTGAACACAGCCCCTCCCATCCTTAAGTTTTATTTTGACACAGGCTCTTTCTGAATCATTAAATCGGCCATCTGAGCCCAAATTTTCCTCTTGCCTTGGCCTCCTAGACTGAATGGATTACAAGCATGTGTCACTGTGCTTGGCTTCATTATTATTATTTCTGAGGCATGTAACTTAACTGCCATATATCGTGATTTCTTCACATGTAATTTGGGTTAAATAATAGTATATCACAAGGTTGTTGTGAGGATTAAATGAGTTACTAAATGAAAACAGCTTAGTACCCTTCATGTGCTAATTGTGATGGAAATATTACCATTATAATATTAGTCTCAAATTGATTGGGGTATTCACTATTAATACAGAATTCTTATAATCTCAATAACCCATATGTTGATCTGTGATTCTCCAACACCAACTGGGTATCCTACAATTCAATTCAGCTATCACACTAAGTATTTATAGTTACTGCAGACTTCCCAAGGCAAGGGCTCAGTCCCACAAGACTGCCTGTATAGTCACAAAATACCAGTCATAAATCCTGGGACCTACTCACAGATCTGATCCAGTGGCTATAAATTCAAGATTCTAAGAATCCTCTGTTCAACTTTGATAATTGGTTGGAATGACATGCACAACACAGGAGAACACTTTACTTATATTTACCACTTTATTATTGAAAATACAAATGAATAGCTGGATGAGGCAGGACTTCGCATGAGATGTAGAAGGATCCCAAGCATAGACATCTCTGTCCTTACTTTTGGAGTATGTCCCTGGATGTAGGTGGAGATACTCACCAGTGCGGATCTCACTGATGAAGGGTTTGATGTTCAGTACTCTTTCTTGTCCTCTGAGAATAATGGGTAAGACAAAAGTATAGTCTTCTATTCACTTCATCTTTCTGGTGACCAGCCTATTCTGAGGTGATCTAGGGACTCTATCTTGTCATTTCTTAGCTCAAATTTTGATTGAAAGGGACTTGTTATGAATAACAAAAGGTAATCTTACCACTCCAGGAAATTCTAAGGGCTTTAGGTACTCTGCCAGGAACCACCAGGGTCAAATACCAAGTTAATTATTTACCTATCTATTTATTTATACAAAGGATTGAACCCAGGATCTTTGCACTAAGCTATATCCCCAAACTTTTTATTTTTAATTTTGAGACAGAGTTTCACTAAGTTGCTAAAACTTATGATCTTCCTCCCCTAGTCTCTCAGAGTGCTAGGATTACAGACATCCATTCACCATACCAGGCTCTAAACACATTTTTTAAGAGATTGAACTCGGGACCTTACGCTTTCGAGTAAACACATTTTTTATAGCAGAACTGGAAAGAAGTGAGGTGACTTAGGAGGAGGTTTCTTAGTGATAAATGCTATTATTTTATTTATTTATTTATTTGGTCGAATGCTATTATTTTAAATGTATCAGTCTTATCTTTTCAACTAGACCTCAATCTCTGGGAGAAAAGACAAGGTCTTCAGGGCCGGGTATTTAGCTCAGTGGTTCCGCCGCCTGCCTCACAAGCACAAGGACCCGAGTTTGATCCCCGGTACCAAAAAAGACAATGACTTCAAGTTCAATGATTTATATAGCATCATGCACTATGAAAAATAGGTACTCAAGTGATCGCTATGCTATAATAACAGTAAAACCTTACACTCACATTAGATTTCATGGCTGTACAAAATTGTTTCAAATGTATTATCTACTTTGAATTTCACACACTTGGAAAGATCTCCATTTTACAGATGATCAAACTTAAGTTCTGAAGTCCTTATTCAGTAAACACAGTTCATGAGAAGCAGAGATACAATGTAAATCCAATTCCTCTGATTCCAATTCCAACAACAACAAAAGATGCTTGACTCTAGGCCATGTCCTAAGGTTTTTTTTTTGGAGACAAGTTTCTTGCTATGTAGTTCAGGCTGGCCTTGAACTTACTATGTAGCCTTGAACTCATGGTGATCCTCCTGCCTCAGCCTCCACTGCCATGCCCAGCATAAGTTCTTCGAGTCTTAGTTTCTAAATCTGGAAAACAGGGAATCCTTAAAATATTTCTAATTCCAAATCTTAAGATCTATAATTTCTAGATTCTCTTCTAGTTTTAGAGTATCTTTATCTGTTTTGCACAACAGTTGGCTTTTCCTTTGCATTAGGATATTAGCAGCAGAGATAAGCAGTTATATTTTTGTTTAACAAATGTTCCCAGAAAGGCACTAATTTAGAAAAGACACAAAATAAACTTGGCTATTAAAGTAAATTCCACTGATTTCCATTTAAAAACAAAACAACCCTTTTCCCATGGAAAAGTTTATAATATATTCAACTAATTACTTTTGCTGAAGAATAAGTAGGAATGATTTGAGTACATGGCATCATAGATGGAAAAGAATACTCTGAAATAGAGGTGGATGCATTAGTGAAATGTTATTGATTTTAACCAAGCATCTACACTTTTCTAGTCTATAAACACTTTGCTCATGCCTAGTGACAAATTATTTGAATTTGAAAAACTTTCTTTTCCTCTTCTATTTTAGGATATGAAGATCATATGGTGAGACCTCCTACCCCGTGTTATTATAAAAAATAAATCAAGAAAAAAATGAGTTAGGCATTGGAAAAGAGTTAACAAGTAGGTAAATTTGAAAGTGTTTTCCAACATTGAGATCCTACAACAACTTTAATTTTGCCTGAAATTCTTGGCTTTCAGTTACTTGCAATGTCTGCAACATACTTTGTAAAGTCTCAAAATCCAAAATTTGAAAGGAAGCATATTTCTTTCCTTCCTCTTCTTTTTTTTGCAGTGCTGAGGATGGAACCCTGGGCTTTGTGTATACTAGGCAAATATTGTACCTCTCTCTATATTCCCTTTTTCTGTTTCTTAAAACCTGTCTACATCGGGCACGGTGTCACACTCCTGTAATCTCACTCTGGATGGTGGGACAGGAAGATCTTTAGTTAAAAGCCAGCCTTGGTGTAACCCTAAGGGAAAAACGGCCTAATTTGTTTAGAATTATACAAAACAAATGCCTTGGAATCCAAGGCTTAATATGAACATTAAGCCTCAAACACTTAGTCACCAACCATTTACTTATTATTATTTGCAGGTATATAATTGATCTTTGGTTAATTAGAGCTAGAGTTATTTTGTAATCTTTGCACACTGCCATACTTCGTTGAAAATTTGGAGTGCCTAGCATAGGTCAGGCACTATGATAGCAACTTAGATTCACACAATTCTTTTTTGTTTTGGCCTTTGAGGCTGGGTCTCGCTGGCTATGTAGTTCAGGGTGACCCTGAACTCACTGCAGCCCTGGCTGGCCTCAAACTCAAGGTGATCCTCCTGCCTCAGCCCTGGAGTGCTGGGATCACAGGCATATGCCTTCAACCCAGGCAGGGTCACACAATTCTTAAAGGAAAACGGACCATTAACTGCATTTTGGGTCACTTGACTGGTAATGAAACTTATGTATTTCCTCAGTTTCTCAAGCAATACAAATCTCATCAATTTACTTCAACTTCATGTTGTAGAGATATCAAATACAAGAAATAACACGTTTTTCAGTGGAGTTAAATAAAGCAATTCTGTCGCAGTGACAAAAAAACCCCACAACTTTAACAGAATGTCTTATAATTAGAATAATAAAAAAAGATTTCAACAGAAGAAACTTACAAATACTGAATGAATTTGATTCTGTAGTACTAGAAGCTAGAACAAGCACCAAAAGATAGACGTTACAAAAAGAGATGCAGTTCAAACAACCTAACAGGTAAGCCTGGTATGAATACAGAAATAGCGGATGTTAGGACTAGTTGCTTGGAATGTTGTAAAAAAGACTAAAGCACTGGAAGATTGGATTACAGATCCGCTTTATGCCATTTTCATCCAAGTTAGCACTGGTATTACAAATTCCTTATACAAGACAAACCTGGTGGACACACAGGTCTTCTTGGGTTCACGAAGCCAGGTCGTGTCCGGGCTTCGCGGCCCTGCTTTCTCCCTCTTGGAGGAGTCTGCAAGTGCCAGGGATGGGCTCTTCCACCGGGGTTCCACAGTAACGCGCAGTTCAATGACCTGTGGATAGCTGTCCAGCTGAAGTTCCATCAGGCGATGAAGCGTCCCATCCTGGGATGCTTGCTCCTCGGGCAAAAAAGAACAGAGAAGCAGGAGGCTGGCGACAGAGAGGCGCTGAAAAGTGCGTTCTGGAATGCGGTCCCAAGGCTAAGAAATCCTGCAAGGCTCTGGAGCCGGGAAGGGCAAGGAAAGGCTGGAATGCGACGTGAAGCGCAACCGACTGAGAGTGAGGGAAGGCGTCCGCGCCAGGGTGGGCGCCGAGGGAGGGAGGGGTGTGAACAGCTTGCTGCGCGCCGGTTTAGACCGTGCAGCCTGAGCGGAGAGTAGCACGCATGCGCGCGCGGCGCACTGCGGCCGCAGCCGTCTGGGCCTCTTGCCCGGCATCGCCTGGCGCGGGCTACTGCCGCCCTCGCCCCAGAGCGGTTGTCAGGCTCCTCTAGTCCCCTCCCGGCCGCCCAGGACCCAGCTGCTCTGCTACACTCGCCAGAGCCAAGACGCCGGCGTCGACGGCAGCGGCCACAGCCTCGGGAGCCCGTGAGGCTCCGGGGCGGCGGCGGCGATTGGCCGGCCACGGCGCCCGCTCCCAGAATGCAGCGCATGGCGCGTCATTGAAGAGAGACCATGATGGCGGCGACGCTGGGGCCCCCAGAAGTGATCGCTCAGCTGGAGAACGCGGCCAAAGTTCTGATGGTGAGGACGCTGCGTCCCCGGGAACCCGGAGCCCGCAGGGTTCCGGCTGGCCCTGCCGCGTCAGGGCTTGCCGCCCGCAGGCTGGCGACCGGGAATGGCCTCCAGGGAGCCCTGAAAGTGGAGGAGATGGAGGTGGCGTGGCGCAGGATTCCCCATCCTACTTGCCTCCTGCCTTGGTCCCCACCTTTCTGGGGATGTTCCCTTCCCTAGCCGGGCTTTGGGATGTAGAATAAAGGATTCCTGTTCCTCGGCTTGACCCCAAACCGTGCTCCGGCAGCCTGGGTCGCAGGGCTGGGCGCGGGAGGGAGGTCGGGGTTCTCCTGCAGGACGCCGGTCGGAGATATCTGTGGGCTGCGCGCGCGGCGCTGAGGGAGTTGGTGCAAGAGGAGAGATGGCACTGACCGGGTGCTGTCAGCAACCCTTGTTCCCTTCGTGCATCCCTAGCGCCTTGCCTGACACGAAGCCACCTCTGGGGTTACCGCAGCTGGCAGCACGTGGAAGGACCGGCAGGAGGAAGGGAGGAAACTCTGGGACCAAGGTCACTGGGGTAGAACCGAGCTCCCTGGGGGTTGCTCTTTTGGAGAACTGAGTCCGTGATACTCTGACTTCATTCTTACAGCACTAAATAGTTTGATGAAGTTTTTAACTCAGCGAGTCTAAGAAGGCTAAGTCAAAGGATTAAAACATTTCACACGGAGCAGAAGGATAAACTACACTCAATCAGTAAATTGAAGTAGCTCAGTTATATTTTGGTGGCTCCACCTTTGTGAATTATAACACATTATCTATAACATTATAGATATTTACGCAAGAGGCTTACTGGATTATTTGAATCTATTCTGACTTTTAAAGAATGAATGCAATCAGATTTATTGCCTTTCTGGACTTTTTGCTTTTCCTTTTTGGTTTAGTGTTGGGGTCATGTGTTCAAGCATTGTATTTAGGAATATTCGGACTAATTGTAATTTGTAGTTCCATTTATCAAGTTACGTTTTCACATACAACACCACAACAACATTTTAACTTCTTTAGAAATCGAGTCTAAGAAAGCAAGATTTACTTGCTACAGTGTGAGTCCAGTTGATGTATCGTTCAGCCACAAAACCAACTAGATAACTTACAGACTTTTGTGTGGTATGTCCAGAAAAGCCTTGCTAGTTTCCTCTTAATACAAGGTCCCTGACACACATTGCTGTCTGAAATCGCTGAAATTTTCCTAAGAACTAGGGACCCTGTTCTCATCAGATTCTGGAAGAAGTATATGACCCAGAGAATAGTGCTTTAGTGCTTAAATTGATTAGATTAGTGTCCATCGTTGGCCTGGTAGAATTTATTTGCCATTTGCCAGTAATTTCTGTCTTCTCTGATCGTGAAGGCTGGTTTTTATCAACTGTAAAGCATGGGTAAGAAAAATGGTGTAATAAGTACTATTAAGAGTGTTAGAAATTGGGCTTGATGCTTTATGTAATTTACCTATCTTAGGAATACTTGAAACAGCCTTACAAGATTGAGTGAGTTTAAGTCGTCAGGGTTATACATGATTATAACTAAGTGACTGAATGAAATCTCTGACTCAGATGCATCAGGCTCTAAAGCTGTGTGTCTTTCCACTCTACCCTACTCCACTTCTACCTCACTACCTCTCATATATTATATAGATACTTGCTTACCTGCTTTTTCTCCTTTCAGAGGAGAATATTGAAAAAAGTTATTAAAAATAGGAAATTAGTTTCTGGAAATTTTCACTTACTATTCAAAAGAATAATAGTTACTGCATTATTTCCTTATTTTGAAGACTGTATTCCAAATTATTATTATCATTACTTAAAATTTATTTTGTTTTATGGTGCTAGGGACCCTAGCCTTGTACCTGCTAGGTAAGTACTCTGTCCCTGAGCTACACATCCAGCCCAAATAATAGTTTATTGAGTGATAATTATGTCTGATGCATTGTACCATGCATTTTACATGTATCACTTTATTTACTCCTCAATAACTGTGAAATACAGGCATTACAACTGTTGTTTTCATTTTTGTGGTCCGAGGAACTCAAACAAGTAGGAAGGTGGTAGAGTGAGGACTTAGACCCAGGTTTGTCTGTTACCTGTCAGTGGTTCTTAATTATAAGATAGTAGGACCAGAAAGTAGATAAATTAATTCATTAAAATATATTTTTAAAGGGCCAGGGATTTAACTCAGTGGTGTGCACTGCCTGCCCTGCAAGCACGAGGTCCTGAGTTCGATCCCCAGTACCCAAAAAAAAAAAAAAAGCTACCAGCTTAGGAAAAAAAATAACATAAAATAAACTGCCACCTTAGGCTCCTTTGTCCAACTTGGTGACGATACGAGTTCAGAAGAAACACTTCAGAGGTGACCAA